>JAPDRQ010000170.1:0-66009 GCA_030247915.1 Neophaeococcomyces mojaviensis
CACGGGGGTTGCAAGCAACGTTGCCACCCACTTACCGCAGGCTTGCCAAGACCACCGCATTTTGACTACTAACCTTCAATCCACCATTACTCTACAACCACGCATCGTATTGATATACAAACTATTGCAAAATGACGGTGAGATTGGCAGCTATCGAATGATACTAGTTAGCAATTGATTATATACCATTAAACCATTGCAGTATTGCGTATCTGCTGCATTGGAGCGCGTTGTTTACGCTACCTACAATAGAAATAGTGCTGGCAACGTTGCTTGCAAACCCCGTGGTTGCCTTGAGACATGCACTTGAACTTCTACGTAGGGCAAGCATATGAGCTGATGACTAACAACGAACAAAGTCTTTGTCCAGCTGGTAAGGCCTTCAACACTATTCACACCTGAAAATATCCTTGCTGGACTGGGGCCCAGCACTGCATCCTCCAAAATACACCTCGGTACGGGCACGGATCAGTCCTCTAACACAGGCTTTAGCACTTCTGCCACTTGCGAGAAACTCGGACTACTCTGCTGAAGCTTAAGCACCACTGATTATGGCGACGCCACGGCCTTCTACGCCGCCGAGGAAGGCACCATCAGCAAGTGCGCAGGCCAAGTCGCCACTTACACCGGAGCAAGTTCGACGCATGGAAATCAACCGTCTACGAGCTAAGGATCTTCGAGAACAACGAGAGCGAGGGGAAGGTGAATCGGCCGGCGCTGGTCAGAAGCGCAACTACACGACTTACGCTAAGGATAGTCCCACGTCGAACAGAGATGCGACGCGGCCACTCGACTCTATCCAGATGCCTCGATCGACGCTCGGCAAGTACATTGAGTATGATTTTTCCAAGATGACGGACACGAAGGGTGGCTTTCTGACAGCTGAGGATGATCCGCACAACAAAGCCATGCGAGTAGAAGAGAAGGACATGAAGCCGGCGCAGATGACACAGAAAGATTGGGAGCGACAACAGCTGCTCAAGTCGTTGCGCAATCAGCGGGCGGGTCCATTCGAGCCGGGCATCAGTGCCATGCAGGATGAGAACACCAAGAGATGTAGAGAGTGTGGCGTGCTCGAGATTGATTGGAAATGGTCCGACATCTTCGATATTGCCGTGTGCAATGCTTGTAAAGAGAAGTACCCCGAGAAGTACAGCTTGCTCACCAAGACCGAAGTCAAGGACGACTACCTCTTGACCGAGCCTGAATTGAGAGACGAATCGCTGCTCCCACATCTTGAACGGCCGAACCCACACAAGTCCAATTGGCATAACATGTACTTGTTTCTTCGATGTCAGGTGGAGGAGTACGCCTTCTCCGACAAGCGATGGGGGTCGGCCGAGGCGCTGGACGCTGAATTCGAGCGGCGGCAGGCCGACAGTAAACGGCGGAAGGAAAGCAAGTTCAAATCGAAGCTAGCAGATCTGAAGAAGCGGACGAAGGTGGAAGCATATCAGAGAGCTCGGAAAGGCGGAGGCCAGCAGTTTGGCGACGATCTAAGTGACGGTAAGCATGTACATGACTTTGGTCGAGCGGCCGACAATCCTGAGACGGGCATGCCAATTAAGAAGTGTGTAGTGTGTGGGTTAGAAGTGGAAGAGCTGGAGTTGTAGATGGCCTGGCACGGCATGTGCGTGGTTGTTTCTGTCGCACAGCATAGCGCACTGAGAGGAAGCAGTCGCGATCGCGTCGGCCTGCGTCAGTGTCGACCTGTATGGCGGCCGCTGATATAGCATGCCTGGCATATGTCGATGATCCACTCTCGTTGGTTGATGCTGATGAGGAGCTCGCGTGCAGTTAGGTTTCTCGTAGCGCAGCCCAAGGTGCGGCACCCGCCTGAGGAACCAATTCGGGCGCTAATTTGAATGGGGCAGACAAGCACGTCTCTCGTGTCTGGGTATCTCTTACGACGCCAGCTACCATCTGCCACCTCCATTGCTCATTCCCCTTCACCACGCAACTCACATTTGGAACGACTCGCACTCTACTTGTTACCGAAGCCCGTCTGCCTGTCCGTGGTGATCTCTGCCGTCGCGACACCAGCCCGCAGCTGCCTTCCTCTGCCCAACTGGGAACCCCTAAGTCGAGCGGAGTGTCTGCTCTCGCCGTAGTCTCTTCTACCACACAATTGACGGGTATGGATAGATGAAGAAGTGGCCTAGACCGAACGCGCAGAGAAGCGCATCATGGCGTGGCAGAATGCTGGTGGTGGCCCGGGTGTCGGAGCCATGGGCGCAGAGACAAGCGGCGTCCAAGCATACACTCTACAAGGTATACCAACCTCGCTTGCTGCGCCGCGCCTACTAATGCCGATGCAGGTGTAATGCGCTTCTTACAGACCGAATGGCACCGACACGAGAGAGAGAGAAACGCCTGGGACATCGAACGCGAAGAGATGAAGAAACGAATAGCTGGCCTCGAAGGAGAATCCCGGAGTAGCAAAAGCTTGCGTACCGTGCTCGAACGACAGATACGAATGCTCGAGCATGCCCTGCGGAAGGAACGAGAGACGATCAGCAAACTCAAGAAGGGTGAACACGTCGATCTGTCCAAAGACTCCCGAGAGCTGGCGCGCGAAGAGATTGAGAAGCTGAAAGAAGCTGGAAAAAGTGAGTACGATCCAGTGCCCCCTACCCATCGCGCCATGACTGACCACTGCCCAGTCATACTGCCCAAGACTATCAGCCAGTTCGACAATGAGATTGATGCCGAGAATCACTTGTCGCAGGGCATCCGCCAGGAGAAGCAAAGAGACATGTCCAAGGCCTTCCTCAACCAATGTTCCACCGAAGTCTCCTACCACATACTGCCGGGCGCTCAACACAAGAACGAGAATCTGGATCTGCCCAGCTTGAACCATGTTACAGGAGAGAGGCAACCCACCAATCAAGAGCTCCATGAAGCCTACATCCAGATACAAGCCCAGAAACAACAGCAGCACCGGGAGAACATGGCCATGGTCAGGGAAAATCCCATGTCAAGTCAACACTCCGTGCCAGCCTATAGTGATCCCGCACCTCTTGCAAGATCAACCACACAGATCAATCACGCGCAGATGCAGACAAGAGAGATGGAGAGGAAGTTACAGGACCAACCTCTTGTGCCCTCGACCAAGTATGAAGCCCAAAAACAGTTCTCCGTCGAGTCTCTACACCCGCAGGAAGAACAGGTCGAATCGGTAACCCACAGCTACGATGGTTATGGCCGACAAGTTCCCAACCGAGACGAAAACTTGACTCCGCAGTCGGCTCACAAAAACGAAACAGACGTGTCTGACGGTTGGGACTTTGACGATGCGCCCCCTCCCACACACCCACCACCAGACTTCAACAGTCTTCAACGCCCCGACACCGAAGCTTTCCCCTCCTCCGTGCCATCAAAGTCGCCCACACGCCTACCCGGATCCCATCGGCGGAGAAGTTCCGGAGCAAGGAGGAAGAGTGCTGAGAACACTGAGATTGGCAGTCTGACGAACAGTGTCAAGGCTGACGCTTCACAATTCAAGGTACGATTCGCCATGAGAGGACATCTCGACGTTGTTCGTTCGGTCACATTTACTGGCGGCGGAAGCCCGGCAGATCCCGAATTCTGCACCGCTAGTGATGACGGCACTATCAAACGCTGGCACGTTCCTGCTTCATACGGCGCCAACTCGTTAGGAGAAGACGTCGATCGAATAGCACACTTCACCCATCGCGGCCACATTGGAGCGGTATGTTCACTAGCAGCTTGTCCTGCCACACACAACTTTGCCAATGGGGGACGAGCCATGGGCGACGGCTGGATCTTCTCTGGAGGTGAAGACGCTAGTGTCAAGGTCTGGGAGCGCGGCCGTGTAGATGCAAAGGCAAGCCTCGAAGGCCACACCGATGCTGTTTGGGCCTTGTGCGTACTGCCAGGCACGGCCGGATCTATACTGGGTGACCGATCAGCATCGTGTGGTGGCCCCGATCGGATCCTCCTCGCAGCTGGCGCAGCCGACGGAACCATTCTGATATGGGCAGTTTCCACTCCTCCCCAGGTTAACTCTGTGTCGGGCGGCTCGAATCGTGGCACGCGAGGCAGCCGGAGAGCAAACTCTATATCTGCTGG
This sequence comes from Neophaeococcomyces mojaviensis, assembly GCA_030247915.1. Classification (NCBI taxonomy): domain Eukaryota; kingdom Fungi; phylum Ascomycota; class Eurotiomycetes; order Chaetothyriales; genus Neophaeococcomyces; species Neophaeococcomyces mojaviensis. The sequence goes on from JAPDRQ010000170.1 coordinate 4,093, forward strand.
AAGCAACTTCCCCAATTCACCTCAGCCCAGCATCGCAAGCAACACACCCTTCAACTACACTCTAGTTCACAGGATAAAGAACGCCGACCATCCATCACCAACCTCCATATCACCACTATCCCCTGGCGGCGAAAGTTTCGTTGTCGGCTACAGCAACGCCAGTATTCTCGTCTTTGACACCAGAACGGGTGAAGAGATAGTCGGCATGGCAAGCCAAGAGACTTATGATGGTACGCCCAATACCGGGGTCAATGCCGTTGTCGCAAGCAGCTCGGGATTTGACACCAGAGAATCGGTTGTGCCCGCTCGAAGGGGAAGTATGGGTGACGATGACGTTGTTCATGGGGCGACAGGCGGTGAGTCTGGAGTCGAAGGAGTGGTCATTGCAGGCTACGAAGATCGATACATCCGCTTCTTCGACGCCAATTCTGGTAAGCTGCCAACCATGAATCAGATCTGCGTTGAAATGCTAACTTGTTATTTAGGACAATGCACCTATACCATGCTTGCCCACCCTTCTGCCATATCCACCTTATCACTCTCTCCCGATGGCCGAGAACTGGTTTCAGGCGGCCATGACGCAAGTCTGCGATTCTGGTCACTTGAGAAGCGCAATTGCACACAGGAAATAACGAGTCATCGCATTATGAGAGGAGAAGGTGTTTGTTCTGTTGTCTGGAGCCCAGACGGCCGCTGGGTCATCAGTGCTGGCGGAGACGGTGCCGTCAAGGTATTCTCAAGAGCTTAGTGTGCTGTCACTTTGGATGCAACGGCATATCCTGCTGATGATTGGCGAAATTCAGAACTTGGCTCAAGTGAGACTAGCGCTGCTCTGGAATGTTATTATCAACACAGCGGCATATTGCTCGGCGCCGCATTTGACACCTCAGGACGGAGCATGACAACGAATATCAAGAGATCGCCGACAGCTATGAATTCGGGCAAGCGTCCCCGGACTGTTTCAACCGATACTCCTCAACGCAAGACGCATAGACTTTTCTGTGAAGAGAGCATGCATGCTCATGAAATTAGAGCGAACCAAGGAAAATCGGTGGCTAGGAATGATGAGAGGATGAACTTAGACATTTTAACTCCAGGAAAGACGTCGCCTCGACCTCGACATATTTTGATTCAGCATAGCCGCGTTGGTGAACGAGGTGAGATTAAGAAGCCACGAGTATCTTCATCAGTCACAGCGATTGGAACATGAAAAAGAAAAACAATAGTGGAAAATTGCCACATAGCATTTGCTCTACGGTCGAGCGCAATCATCGAGCGTACCAAGCGATTTTACGAGTTTCACATCGGATTTCAGTTTGCAACAACGAGCACGATAGCATTTCAGGCCTGTGCTAAGTGCAGCCATCCACGAAGATCAACGGAAGCACTTTTTGCTTCTGAGCACAATTCTAGCAGTGTATGTATGTACGAAATGAAGAAATAATGTTACTGTCCGGACAGCACTTGACTGTGCAACCCTTTTAACACTTATTGTTCTCCTAATAGCAGTGTAGCTGCTTGATAGTAGATCATTCTATGAATACACTTGCCAAAGTCTCCCTGAGTGTGACCAATCGCGCCATACTCTAAGAGATACCTGACTTGTGTGTTTGATACTAGCTTATATATTTTGGTTTGTTTTGGGGTATAATTGAAACACCTTTTCCACTCTATTCTAATGCTAGAGGCAGTCACTCTTTACCTTACTATATGCCGTGAAAAAATTCAACCGGAGCCCACTCGCAAGGTGGACGCCATGTCGTCTGCATACAAGTTGTTCTTCCCCCCCTCGCTTCGAAGTCGAGGACGCCACGTACAGACACCTAACATTTTTGCCTGAAACAGCTCCAGCAGATGCACTACACTACCTCAGTCTATAACAAGCCTATTCCTGCACTCTGTCGCCGAGATAGCGTTTGTTTTCACGGTTGTTAGTGCTTGAACAGATCTGCTTGACCTTAGAGCGGCAGTCCCAGGTCTAGCTGCAACTATTCCAGGACTGAGCTTTGAAGGAGCCGTGTGCAGAGCTTGTCATTTTGTCTAGCACTTGGTTCACTATTGTTATGTTTGTGTAGTGCATGATAGAACATGTTAGGGATCTCCAAAGGAAGGGTAGGTTCTTTGATGTGTTGTAGGTAGCGAGATCCTGAACACTATGGAAGCCTTGCATTTGCTGATGAAGTGTGCGTCGAGTCATTCAAACTTCACATTCAACGATTGCCGTGTCATGCATCACATAAGTTCTTGCATAATTTTCATTTGCATGTCCTAACCCACCTTCCTTCGGAAAGTATATTTATCTGTTTCAGGCACTTCCATGTCAGGCAATGATGCCTTAAACGATGAAGTCGAGGCGCTAACCTCGATCTATGATTTCAAAGTCCTCGAAGTCACATCTACAGACCCGGCCACTGGCACATCGGCCATCCTCGCACTTCCAAGTGTTGCATATACTTTCTCTCTTGTTTTCCCATCCATATATCCAGATGGGCCACCTTACATAACCGGCACGCACCATGTTGATGCATCTGCAAGGAAGGGTGAAGGTGACACAGCAACAAACATCCTCCGTGAAGTGCTAGGCCAGATATTCACACCGGGACAGGTCTGCTTGTTTGACCTTGTTGAAGAGGCCACTCCATTGTTGACGCAATACCACGAGCTACATAGCAGCAATGGCACGACTGAAGATATTGAAAGCAGGTCAGCTACATATCCCCTTCTCAACACATCAGTGGAACTGTCCGAATCGGTCCTAACGGACGGAACGGGTACAGCTGCCACTACAAACATCCCACCACCAAACTGGATCCTCTCCGAATCTCTAGTAGTCAGTAAATCAACATTTATTGCACGTTGTCTCCCTGTCACCTCTCTACCTGAAGCCAGGGACTCCATTTCACATCTCTTGGCGACAAACAAGAAGGTTGCGTCTGCGACGCATAACATCACGGCATGGAGAATCAAACAAGTTCAAACCACAGAATTAAAGACGGATGCGCACAAGGGGGTGAGCAGAACAGGTGACGCACAACCAACGGAGATTGTAATCCAAGACTCAGATGACGACGGAGAAACGGCGGCTGGTGGAAGGCTATTGCATCTGATGCAGTTGATGGATGTATGGAATGTTGTAGTAGTAGTGACCAGATGGTACGGCGGGGTCAAACTCGGACCTGATCGGTTTAGGTGTATCAATGCTGTGGCGAGGGAGGCACTTGTGAATGGTGGATTTGTAAAGGAGGAAAAGGAGGGCCAGAAGGGAACGAGTGGGAAGAAAGGGAAGAAGTAATAGCGAAGACTAACGCGCGTCACTGCTGTCCTTGCGGCACGACAAATGGAAATCTCCTAGTATTGAACCGTTTTTCAGCTGAGTTTGGTGTTATCGACCAGCCAAGGTATCCCTGTTTATATTCGTTCCGAGCACAATTTCCAATAACTCCGATATCCCTACCAAAATTTATACATGAACACTTGCGCCCTAAGTGTCTTGTGCTCGAAACCAGTGCAAGCAAACCAGCATCCCATGTTCTATCAGAGAGTATGTTCATCTTGACAGGAGGTGTTTCAGTCTCAGCAAGCCAGATGAGTAGCCTGCACAGGTAGACGAAACTCATATGAAGGCACTATGCTACAGTAAATCATTAATGTAGTGTCCTTTACAGGCTTGACAACCGTGAATATCAACGACACCAATGTTCAGAGCGGTACAATTACAGTCCGTCCAGTCCATGCACGGTTGCAGGGCGAATCTGCTGCATACTTCATGGAAAAGCGAGAGCAAAGTGCACACTAGTCGGCCCATTGCAACATGTTAGGGGAAGGTAAATACAAAACTTTGCAGTATGGAAATTTTCTAGATTCTATGCAACAGTCTACAACTTGGCCTTGACTTGATCCTGCCCAATCTCAACGAGATTCTCATCCTCAGCAAACCTGTAATAATACTCCAAACTGCCGGGGTTGGCCAACGTGCCACTCGGCCGAATCTTCTTGCCACACACGATCTGCTTGACGGGCAACTCGACCTTCTTGCCGTTGACGGTGGTGGGGATCTCGGGGGTCGGGAACACGAATTTCGGCACGTGTCGCTTGCTCAGTTCGTCGCCGATGCGCGCCTTGATCTGGTTGGTCAGTGACTTGGTGAAGGTGTGGCCGGGCTTCATCAGCACGAACAGCAACACACGTTCGTCGGTGTCTTGTGGTCGGCGTTGTCCGACACAGATGGTGTCGCTGATGCTCGTGTGGAAGTGCTTCTCGATCACCGAGTAGATCTCGGAACTGCCGAAGCGGACGCCGCTGGGGTTTAGGACGCCGTCGGCGCGGCCCAGGAAGATCACTTGCTTCGTGACCGGGTGGATCTGGATGAAGTCGCCGTGCGTCCATACGTTGTCGTATTTGCCGAAGTAGCTGTTGAAGTACTTGGAGCCGTCGGTGTCGTCACCGAAGAAGTAAAGAGGCATCGTGGGGAAGGCCCCGGTGCCGCATAGGTCGCCGGGTTCGCCTTCATGTGCTACGGGTTTGCCTTTGATTGGCTTGCCGGATCGTAGTTCTTCTTCGGTGGGTTCAATGGTGCTGTCGTATACTGCGACAGGCATCCCAAGCGACAAGCATTGGCATCCACCGACGTAAACTGGTAGTATTGGGTTGCCAGTTCCCCAAGCGCCGGCCAGGTCGGTGCCGCCAGAGATGTTGTCTAGCTGTGCGGAGGGCGGGAAGCCGACGTCGTAGAACCATTCAAATAGCGCGTTGCTGAGGACCATGCCGGTGCAGGTTACGACTTTCAGTGCGCTGAGGTCGGCAACTTGTTTCGGAGCGATGTTGGAGGTCTGTAGTGTTTGGAGGTAGCGCGGACTTGTGCCTAGATGGGTGACTTTCTCTTGTGCAAGGAGTTTGATGAAGGAGGTTGCTTTAGGAAGGAATGGGGAGCCATCGTAGCAGATCATCCTCGCGCCCATGAGGAGCGCCTGAACGCTGCCGAGGTACATTATCCAGCCTGTCGTCGTATATTGGAGTTGTGTGCTGGCATGGTCGATATCGCGGTGCAACCGGCCTTCTTTATGCCCGTTTAGCACGACACCGCCAACGGAATGCACTATACATTTTGGTTGGCCGGTTGTGCCGCTGCTGTAGACTATGATGAATGGGTCGGAGAAGGCGCATTGCTCGAAGATGAGGTCCGTTGAGGTTGAGGAAGAGACGAAGGTCGGCCAGGTTTCTGTGCTTGGGACTGAGGAGATGTCAATGGGGCCTTTATCGGGGAAGCGCGTCTGTGTCACAACGCCTATAAACTCGGAAACTGATTTCATGCCGGCCACGACTTCAGCTATCTTGGGGCGGAGGTCGACGTACTTGCCGTTGTAGATCGCGGCGTCGTCCATAAAGAGGTATTTCGGTTTAATTTGCAACAGACGGTCGAGGATGCCTTTTGTGCCCATGTCTGTGCTTGAACTCGAAAACAGCGCCCCGATTGCAGTTGTTGCCAGGAAGACAGTTAATGTATCTATGCTCGTTGACGCTACTAACGCGATCCGGTCACCCTTTTGCACACCCCTGGCGCGCATAGCATTGGACAGCTGCGCAACACGCTGCCGCAGCTCACCCCATGTCAAGTTTCGAATGGGCTCGTTGAAAGAACCCTCGCGGACTTCTGTGATGGCAATTTTGTTGTCCTCCTTACCTGGGCTCGTTGTGCGCTGACCGGACGATGTGCCGGTGTACAGAATGTTCTCGGCAAAGTTAAGCTTGACACCGGGAAACCATTTTGGGATGCTGTCCATGCGAGCAGACTCATCGACGCATGGCTCTGGTATGCGACCTGTATAGACTATAGGGAAGAAATTAAAAGCTTGAATCCAGAAGTCTGAGCGTTTCTGGCACGACCATTGGTAGAGGGATTCATAGTCTGGAAAAGATCTGTTGAAGTTTCTTTCGACAGTCTGCTTGAACTTCCACATCTGAGTTTGTTCGAGATGGGGGTTCTCCCAGAGCTTGCGAGGGATGTCGAGGTCTGTCATTGTGGCTGAATCGCTATTGGTACGCTAGAGGATGAAGCTGATTGTTTTGTTCGAGCAGAGGTGAAGTTTTTGGAGTGCCGGACTCGGGCACCCTTTGAGTTTGGTCAATACTTCGTCTTCTAGAGCTTGAATTGAAATCTACATTAGTAAGATGTAACTAGGCCTGTTGAACAACATTGTGTAGTCGAGAAGTCCATGCCCGGACAACGGGCCGAGGTCCTTCGATTTCGGAATATCTCCGCCTAGGAATTCGAGCTTTCACAATGCACCCTAGCTCCCGTATTGCAGCTACACTGCTGTTAGCAGGCTAGTGAAGAATTTAGAAGTTTGTTGTATGCAAGAACCTGTCTATTGGTTGATTGGTTGGTTGATTGTTCCTACAGCCAACATCTAGCCCATCCTGGCTGTCAGCGTGCAACTATCCTTGACCAGGAAAGCGGTCAAAGAAAGATCTGAAAGGCCAGAGAATGGGGGTGAAAGTATGTGCGATTGCGTTTGTGGTATTTTGTATTCGTGAGCATGATTGCAGCCCGGTGAAGGAAACCCAGCATGCTCGTTCATACATGAGCTTTGTGTGTACACCTTTGTAAGTTTGGCGGCAGTCCCTTCACGGTTGACAATACTGAGCGGCACATGCCGGTGATCCGCTCTTCCTGATCAGACTCAAAACCATCGTTTCTATTCACGCTGATCGGCCAAACCAAGTAAGATGGTTGTAATTGTGTTCATCGTCTATCCTCACACGAAGATCGTATCCAAGACCATCAACAAGGTATGTGATAACTTCTTCAATCTTTCATCTCATCGTCAGGGTCTTCGAAGTCCTCATCATCGTCATCATCCTCCTCGCCAAGTTCATCGCCAGCCTCTTTGGCCTTCTGCTCAGCCTCATTCCAATCGATGACTTTGCCTCGAGTACGTCCACCAATGATGTTGTCCAGGTCAATCTCCTCCATGTTGTCTTCATCGGCCTCTGTGAGATATTAGTACACCGCAGATGCCTTATGAATAGTGATCGTCGTACCTTCCGGGATCTGAGTGAAAGTTAGTAGAGTTTCAGCGACGATCGTGAGAGCTCTGAAGGATGTTGGTTACTGACCTCTTCAACGCCGCTATCTTCGCCTTCACTGTCATCATCCATACTCATGTCACCACCATCGTGTTGCTCAACTTGCTTGCCCTTGCTCTTTTCCGTGAGCTCGGAGGCTTGTTGAGCTGCAGCAGAGTCGTTTGAAGACATGTTGATGGTTTAAATTGTTCAAAGGAGCTTTGTGTAGCTTGCAGATCGAGATCGAGGTCTTCAGTGTAGCCAAAACCAAGTGATCGAAGGTCTACTAGAAGTCGGTTATTTGTCAGTCGAACACTTCGAACCAAACATGCGCTCGGAAAAACTCCGGTAGAATACGCGACAGTGCAGCGCGTTGGCGACGTGTCACATTCATTCTGACACATAATCGGGGATAACGGCTTTCGAAAGTGGCGGTGCAGAGCCAATGCACATGCGGCGCAGCAGATGAGGCGGGTGAAGGAAGAGGTTCTTTACTCAACTTCTGTCTTCGTCATCAACGTGGACCACAATGCCTGGCTCGCAAAAAAAAGCATTCTACCAGCCGTCTTGAAGCTCTTTATCAGAGCTACATTGCCACTTTGGTTCGCTCAGCATCTTCCCATCATTATGCAAAGTAACCCAAACCTTTTTCAGTCGGAAAGCCATGGAGAAGTTAAGCCCAGCTTGCTTGATATCCTTTGATAAGCTATATATCAGAATATGAACGTCTGTCAAAATCAGTCTTTCGGGTCTCATCATGAAGTAGGAGGCTAGTATCCGTCTTTTCCTTCCACAACACCATATGCACCACCACCCTTGCCAAACATCTCACATAGTCCCTTCGCAACAGCGTCTGGTCTCTCATAACCACTAAAATGGCCGCCTTTGTCAAATTCCTCCATGTAGACGATCGGGCCCATGGTGTGACGCCAGCTCTTCGGATTGTTGCAGATTTCAACTGGAAAATCTGCCAAACCTAGCGGACAGTCGATATAACTCTGCACAATTCCAAGGCTGGCCGGATCATGGAGGGCTTCATAGTATATATAACTTGCAGCATCCGGTCCGGCCCGTGATAAAACGTACAGGCTAACCCACAAGCAGACCTCGTCTTCTGTCCACGGATACTTATCAGACCAGTCCACCAGCTTGTCCCAAATCCAGGCCAGTAGACCAACAGGTGAGTCCGAGATCATGTGATTGATTGTTGCTGGTCGGGTTGATTGAATTGCGATGTAGCCTCTTCCATCACCTACAACCCACAATCAGCACGAACAGCAATCCAGGGCTATATTTACCTTGACCAAATGGAGACCACCTCTCTCCTTGCTTCATCTGCTTCATCTCACGCTCTGAGTACTTCTCTGGCTTAGGGTTCTCAGCTGTCCATTTCGGCTCAGCCGCCCACGACCAATTGGTATGGATACCCTTGACATGCTTCGGATATTGATGTGTCAAAACTCGACAGATCACAAAGCCCCAATCTCCTCCTTGAACAACATACTGATCGTAGCCAAGATTCATCATGACTTTGTGACAAGCCTCAGCGTACTTCGGGACACCAAAACCACGTTTCAAGGCAGGTCCCGACCACACATAGTTTGGCAAGGACGGTGCAACTACATGAAACGCAGGTTTACCATCGCCACCCTTCAGCATAGGCGCCATCTTTACACCTTCAAGGACGGAGCCAGGCCAACCATGCACAAACAACAAAGGAATTGCGCCTTTCACCTCGCTCTGATAATGGAGAAAGTGCATATCAATGTCTCCAAAGCCATCAACACTGACCGTTGTCTCGAAATTTGGAAGGTCGTTCAACCGTCTCTCGTGCTCACGCCAATCGAACTTGTCCTTCCAGTGCTTGTGGAAGCGCTTGATGTCACTCTGTGGAGTGCCATAATCCCAACCCGACTCATCTGATAGAGCAGTTGGCCACTCATAGTCATCAAGCCTTCGCTTGAGCCTGTCCAGCTTCTCTTGGGGAACGTTGACCGTATATTTGCGGATTTCAGCCATTTCAAAAAACTACGGAGCCTCTAAACACAAGAATATACAGACAATTTTCAACCCTTATACCTCGATGATCTAGTTCCATCCGTCCTCCTGCTGACCTCAAGCGAGTGGCTTCCCCGCAAGCGGGGCCACCATTGTTCTTCGTGTTTGAAAGAGTCATCGCTGAAATTAGTCTTTTTTAGAACTTCTGGGCTGTTCACCATGAGCACTCTTCTGCCAAGTTAGATCTAGTGGCATAGAGGTCCTTCCAGTGCAAACCTGCCCTACTGGTCGTAAGTGGGGCATGGTTTGAAGTCAGCAACTTGGCTTTGGGGAAATTCAATCAAATATCGCAGTTTTTGATCAGCTGAGTGCGATTTGGTTTTATCAGATTACCCAGATTCTATGCTGAGCTCTGGAAGAAAGAATTGAAGATGTTAGCGTTCCCTGCAATACTTTGATGCGTAATGGAACTAGCGTCTTTCCATATCTGGTCTAGCACAATCTCCGACGTCTAGGTCGGCTAACCGTTTGAGTAAACTCAAAGCAGTGCTTAGCACCCTCAAACATCCAGCTCGTGCATAAACTCAATTCAAGAACAGACATTGTTGCGGGACGTTGTAAAATCTGCCGAAGAATCCAGAAATGCCGTTCACCACATCATAACGGTCATCCGGATCAGAACAGCAAGAGGCCATGCTGAGGCACATTGCTGTTACATCAGGGTTAGAAACCCCATAGCATCTCCGAGCTTTCAGCTGAAAATCCTTTGATTTCGGTTCTGGTGACTTTCCTTCTTCCGTCTTATCCGCTTGCCTTCACGAACCCTTGAGAATCTTGGTTTACTGTGAACGTCTTGTCTCACAGGCAGTAGGTGTCGAGCTTGATTTCTCTTACTGAATACGTCCAGCAAAATGGTTAGCAAGTGATCAACAACTTCCAGAAATCCTCGAGGTATTCGTGGTCGTTCTGGCACGTTACAGTGCTTCGAGAACATAGATTCCTGGAACCATTGAGAGGATGCATACTTTTCTACACATCCACGCTAAGATTCTCACCGGCAGTATCTCACTCCAAGGTGTAGCTTCACCAATTACTAGCTCGCTCTCCAATCCATTTCAAAGGATCTATATAAGAGTAGATAGGTAAATGAGAGAGAAGCAATGTAACACAACCACCAGAAACCCAGATCAGAGCAGTGGTATCAACCAACCCTTGGACAGCTCGACTCTCTTACGTACCCAAAAATTGTCTCGCATCTATGACTTTGACACACTTTCATCCGAATCCATGGCCTTAATCTAGCAGCACCCAGGGCTTTAGTTCAAAATCACAATCCCTGATACCTGCACCGGTTCGGCCACGCCGATAAATCTCGATGATCGCGATCAAGTTGTCGTTACATACCATTTCCTGCGTTTCTGCCACTTGATCCTTCCAGTTGCTCCACGACCCAGATCATGGCAGATTCCGTCCTGCTCGATACACTTGTTTGCTTTTTGTTGTTCGTCCTAGCTCCGAAGTATATTCATGATTTCTTCACGCAGAGGAGTGGAATAGCTGTTTGATATGAAACACTCTCAGAAAATCTGGTGAGGAGCGAAAACTCATGAACAAAAAAGGCTGTGCATCGATAAAGGACTTTTTTATTTTTATCTTAAATATCCAATGCCATAACAGCTAAATCTAGACTAAAAGTTCGTGAGATTTGCATCAAAGTACAGAACTGCCGTAAATAAGTAATGGTACACACTCACATACACGCTTGCTAAATAAAGAATCCATAACCTCGACAACTCAGCGCTTTACTTAGTAAGTCTTCGGCGTGGGATACTCCTGAATAAAGTGTACGCCAGCACCATCTTCCTCGCTTATCCTGTCCCTCTTCATGAGAACATCGACATGTCTGTCCGCCACACCGACGAACCGATCATCCCTTGCGATTGTGGTTGGCACCTTCTCACCAGGATCCTCAGTCCACCTACCCAGCTTCAGCTCCTGGAACAACAACCGCTGCATCTGCAATCGGTCATTCGTCAACCATTCTGAGCGAGCGTGCAGGCCCCTGCCAGTCTTGTACTGCAGATAGCCAACAACGGTGTCCATAGTCAAGGAGAGGAAGATGATAACCCCGCCGATACCGAACAGGAGCGCCAGGCCGATCACCGAGAAAGACATGCTGTCGCTGCTGTCGTTGACGACCTGCGAGTAGCAAAAGTCGACCCATGGCTTATCGGCGGGTAGAGCCGGATTCGGATGTTGGACGAAAGAGCCAGAAACGATGCTTGAGGGCCCCGTCGCGTATTCTTGGACTTTCTGTTGGATTCGTGCAAGGCCAGCATCGAACCATGACGAGGCTTCGATTTGCCACTGGTTAGGCGGGAGGTAGCCGCTCGATAACGACGATACAACCTCGGTGGCGCGCAGAGCAGACCCACCCCGCGGATACGTAGCATAATACACGCTCGACAACTGCAGGGACGCCATAAGTCGACTCCAAGTCGCATTCTGAACATCATTGAGCTGCATACCGTCGCCATTAAGAACTAGTGCTTCCTGGAGCTGGCCGAACCCAAGGCGTGGGGTGCAAATGTTGTTGAGTGGGTTACAGACGCGATATTGCTCGCTACAACCAACAACGGCAACATACTGGTCGGCTTGATAGAAGCTGACATAAGTCCCCGAAATTGTTCCGTTAACATGGTCGTGAGCTCCGAAGACGGGATCGCCGACAGCTGTCTCATAGGTTATGGAATTGGCGGATATGAAGAGGAGGGAGAGGTCAGCATGAGTTGTGTTCATTTCTGGGATTGGAATGAATGACCCTCCTGTTAGTTCACTGCCGGCGATCGCCGAGTAGGCTGACAGGCTGTAACCATTCTGGTCAATGCCAGCATGGGTATTATAGTAGTAGGTATAATTGCTGAATGTTCCATCGTTGTTGAGCATGGGACCGTACTTGTAGAGCACCATTTGGTCGCCTATCATGCCTAATTGGTTTTCCGCTGTGGCGTTGACGAGTTCAACATAACCGGGTCTGCGTATAGGAGCGCAGGTTGTGCTTTTCTCAACCTGCACACGGTTTTTCTCCCGTGCATTGATACCAAGATCAAAGTAGCTGTCAAGCATGTGAGTAGTCATGGTGAAGGCTGCAGTGTCGCCGTAGACACACATGCCGGACTGGAAGGGGCATGTTGCGTTTCGCTCGACGTTGTACTTCAAGGCAGGAACAGGCAACTTGCCGCACTGTAGAGGATCATTGCTGCCACCATAACAGGCCCGAGCATATGTGGCGGCAACATTGCTGACAACGTTAGTCCAAACTGTGGAACCGAAAAGTAAGTCTTTACCTGTCATTAAGTGTCTTGGCCCGAAACGCGCTCAGTCTATCCGGCGAACTCGTGTTCAACCGCCAATTTCCACAGGCTTCAGGCGCAATGATGAGTCTCTGAGGTCCGGGGCTCTTCGAGATCTCCGATGAGAAGATGGCGGTAACGCCGATTAAGAGGATGTAGGCAATACCAAACATCGCCCATGGTATGGTCCTTATTGCTGCCAATCGAGCCTTGCCCGCCCAGGACCATGTTTGGCGCAAGAAAAGCCATGCTGCTCCACCAGGTGTAGGTGATGTTCGAAGAATGACCTGTTGTTGATGATAAAGCCCATCCTGCGGTCCTGATGCTGAGCGAGTTTGGTGAAGGATGTAACAAATGATCTTCCACAATTCGGCACCAACAATTGTAACGAATGTAGCGATGAAAGCAGTAAACAAGCCTCCCTCACGCTCACCCAAGGTAATAGTCGCACCTCGAATCAGTCCATGCGACCAGTTGATCCATGGCCCGTGGTGAATGTAAGCAGACATTGCGAATCTAAATAAAGGTAACGACTGACGAGAATGTTGAACGTGTGTTAAAAGCGCATCGAGGGCAAGGAAGTGCTCTTTTCATATAGAACACCCATTTGACCAACAATGGATGGCTTGTTGAGCGGCGCTTTCGGCGGCCTGGTCTTCATCACCTGTCAAGTGTCACTCAGCCAGGAGACATCAGACAAAAGCCAAGCATATGAGGGGCAATCCTACCAAGCCCTTCCCGGTTGTTCATCCTGAAAGAGAGCAAGGCAAATCTCATAGTGCATGCTAGTTGGGCGCTACTACTTTGAGGTGCATGGATTTAGGCGAGCTCGTGGACAAGCTCACTAGTCAACCCTTTTCGACCACTGGCATTTATGACTTGGCGCCACGTTGTTTGCTCCGTGCACGTAAACCAAACTTTGCGCCCTGTTGTGCCAACCATGGTGGTTGATGTGAAGCGTTCAAAGTAGATGCAGAGTGATTTAGCGAAAGCAGAATGAGACGAACAATTCGTTTGTTAGATTGTTGTTATCACTTCTCTTCACGTGTCTCTACTTCCTCAATCCTGTCGCAAATAATTTTAGCAAAAACCATAATTGACGTGGGTGTGCTGGTAGCACAAGCGAAGACAGTTCACCACCACATGGTCATTCATGGAGGATGAATCTCCAGCTGCGAAGCGACACCGGTTGAGTCCCATTAACTGGCGCTCCTAAAGATGGAACAGTCAATATTTTTGATCCGCGCGTGTGTACGTCTTGTCCACGGACTGGAATCAATCGTGCAATTTGATTGCTTGAAAATGTGCACAAGGCATCAAAAGCAGTTGCTGGCAACACGAGCATGAGAACAGAAACGTTATGCGCTAGCGAGACTTCCAGCTGAAAATGGCAAGTGCATCTCAGAGAAGCCAGCAAGGTAACCTCGCTGAGCTAGGAAGACTCACTAGCGTTAGGATATCTCCGTAGTGCCATACCTGATTAGCCAGAAGTGTACATGTGCCAGCATTAAGGGGTTACCAAAACCTCGTTTCAGCCTCTCCACGGAGCCATATTTCACTAGATGCACTACTAGTGTGGAGGAACTTCGTCGATGCTTTGGATTTGTTGCATACGTGACACTGATGACATGCAACTGTCAGTGCACACAAGAGGTTCGGGTGCAGTGTTCGGTTCAATATGAGTCTAAAAGTACTCATCAAGCCACTAGCAAGGTACTGTGGCATCCAACCATATTTCAACCAGTTGTAAACTCACACCTGATCTTTTGAGACACGCAGATTAGCATGTTTACTGGCGCTACACCAGCGTTTGCAGATCATCGTACTCGACGCCCATAGTTTGACTAAAATCCACAATCACGATAAACTCTGATGTCTGCCTTGGAGATGAGACATCTAGCCTAGCCTTCTGTTGCGTGTGGGCAGTGGATTTGCAACTCCGTCAAGCCCCTAGCGATAACATTTCCGGTTCAACATCGAGCCGAGTTTTCCGAGATTTCCCTCGAATTGAGCACCAGTGGAGAGCCGGTTACGCACGACAGTGTCTTGTCGTCCAGGAAGACTACAAGTCGTGCTGCCGTGCGGCCTTATGGGTCCCGCGTTTGATAATGTATTAGCATCAAACTCTGCGTTTTGCGGTCCGGAGGTGGAAGAGTCCTGGTGATGTCTCATGGACATGTCAATCAATGATATCGCGGCATTATCAACACATCCCATTCCTTATTCACCTCAGCTCCCGGTGCCCCTCTTGTGTGTCGCCTTCACGACATTCTTCCTAAGAGCCATCATTACGGAAGCGTCACAAGTCCTGCCCTACGCGCCATCAAGAACTGCTCGATGATCTCGAGTCCTGTTCTAGAATTGTTCCACTTGCAGACCCTCTTCCTGGAAACCTACACAGCCTCTCTGGCATTCTTCGAGTCCTTTTCATCTTGTGCATGAGCGTATGGGTTTTCGCCTGTCTTGTCATTGTTGGAAATTTCAATGTGTCAATACAAAGTGGATGGGTCTCGAGGAATGCGAGATCGGTCATTCACTGGTGGGATTTGAGGACGTACTGAACTGTCGATGTGGAAGGCTGCTGTAAATGCTAACGAGGTTGAGTGCAATGTTAAGGTGGTATATGACCAAAAAGGATAACTGATATGCGTGCATTCAGCTTCAACCATCAAGAAGGCATTTCCGCTTCATCTCTGCTCACCCATACTCGCTGTCTGAGCTGACCTCAGTCGAATTCGCCTCAAAAGATCGCAAGTTCACTTCGGATGTTTCATGGGTTGTACCTGTCAGGCCGCTAATTATTCCTCAGGAAACATAACAAGGTAGTTACACTAGTACGGCGGTGTCAGTGTTATCAGCAACGGTTACACCGACAGCCTGTACCACAAGCCCTTTCTGAACCATACTCACCTACTCCTCCTCATTCTTTGCCTTGGTTCTCTTCAACCATGATCTTCGAACACCCAACTCAGCTCATCGAGAACATCCGCTGTCTTCCTTGCACTCACGCCAATCTGCAGTTTGCCCCCGCTTTTTCTCTGCTCTGTGCCCAGCAGCTCCTTCGGCTCAGTCGTTACTTTCCAGCCCTATCCAATCCGGCATGATTACCATGATTTCGAAGTGCTCAAGATGGCTGTAAAGGTATTCTTGATGCCATCTCGTTCTTTAAGGGGCTCGCACCCTCACGCTGCAAGTAGGTGGTTCTTGGAAATATCACGTAAGCAGGATGTGGTAGCATCTAGGCCATCTCTGGTCTGGTCAAGCAAGTACTCCGCTATGGCTTGGAGCGAAATAATCATCATGTCATCAAATTCGATACGCTGTTCACCAAGTTGCCCATACAAGTCATCAAGTGTCATTGTGTCTTGCTCTGATGAAGGCGTCCGAGTGCGGTTGATCCTTCGTTTGCCTGCTTCTACTCGTCGCCTGCCCGGTTTAGCTGGACCGACCGACAGCGCAACATAACATGCCCACTGATATCAGTAACAGCGGATGCCGTCGTGATCGACTAGAACACGAAGTCGGACAAAATCCATACCGTAAATGCTATTGAGTATAGAAATGTGTAGACAAGAAGATGGATAGTAACAGGTAGGAAGTATTGCGAATGATAATCAGTTCTTCTCAAGGGGGACGATTATTGCCATTCCATCTTGAGCATTTCTGAGCAGTATCCACCAAGCCCTATGCATGCTCAGTCCTGTGGTCGTCTTCGCTAGAAAGCTAACGTACTGGAGTTCTGTTTGATTGAAATTCGAAAAGTGCCACCTCATCCTCCTGAATGCCTTGGTGCAGTCATCACATCCAACAGCAGTGTGGATGTTTCCCATATCCGCAATACAGGACACCCCAGACGCCGTAAGTCAGTGAATCTCAGGTTTACATGCTGCGTGCGACAATCGCTGGCTTGCGCCACTGCTGCACAACCATGTCTCCAAAACTGCGTTGTTCTTAATCCTACAGTATTCCGTACAAGCTGGGGTAATTCCAGCAACATTTCCTGTGTGCGCCTCTTCTTCTAATTCCCAACCGTTGAACATGTTTACACCGGCAACTTGAAACTCTTTCCCTGCAGCACCTTCGTGTAGTAGACCCAGAAGAAATCGCTGTACAGGACTGTCTGCACCACCCCAGCCAGAACAGGAAGCGGATCGAAGAAGCCCTCGGCCAAATACCTATAGATCCAGTTTGGGATGTACAGCGCTCTGTAGACGCCCAATGCAAACAGGTAGTGTGTCGTTATCGTTTCGGCCTCGCCGGTCCGTTGGAGCATGAACAATTGTGGGAGGATTGCCACCGACTCCAGCCACAGTGAGAAGGCCCAGAGTATTTCTGACGGGGTGTAGTAGTAAGGGAAGAGGATGGCGAGGACTGCGCTACCACCGAGAAGGTAAGAGATTCGGAACGTATCGAGGTTCGGGTCGTGGGTCGGTTTGTAATCATTAAGCATGAGATAGATAATGTAGCCCTGCGCAGCAATGAAAACGATCTTCAGCGTCGTGTTCCATGCGGAAAGGCCAAAAGACCAGAAGAGATCTACATTTCTCCGTTAATCTTCTCCTTCCCACCAAGACTGCAGATTGCTGCAGGTGTACTGACCAAGATATCGTGTAACGTAGACAATGAAGTAGAGACCTTGCGATTTGAACGATATGCCTTTACACGACTAAGGTTCGAGTTAGTTGGGGAGTTTTGGGGGGCCAAGTTTGCCAGCGCTCACACTTGTGGATCGCATTTTGGCAATGAGTATGAAGATGGACGCAAGATGTGCCAAATCGGCTATCTCAGTGTTAGCCTTCCCATGTCCTCATTGTGATCCCAAGGGTGCATACCAACGATTCGAAACAAGTTCATGACGGTTGTGGAGCAGCGACGCTGCTTGGACCGCGAGAAACGTCAACGGATAGGGCAAATCGTCTTGGGAGATATGGTTCAGACTCGTGTTGAGTTCCACGGGAGTCACAAAGAGGATCTGCGCGAAGAGCCTTCTTCCTTCAAGGGGACAGACTGTTCACCATGCGCAGTGCTGGCTGGTTCAACAATTTTGACACAAACAGTGCAAACATTGACTGATCTAGCTCCGCCATGTCCGGAATTCTGATCCAGCGCGAATCACTAAGTTAGCTAGCCTGGAGTGAAACCAGGCCCCTTTTTGGATGACCATCACTAAACCACAATGAAGATATCATGCAACGGCCATCCTTGTTTGTCTGTACTTAGGTCGACGCGTGAACGCGCTGCAGCGATAGTATACAACTATATACACTTAAGAGATTGAAGTAAGTAACAGGCTGAAAGTAACACCTCTTCATCTATTGTATTCTATGAACCTCTCTATTCCTGTTGCTTGTTCTTTCTTTCTTTCTTTCTTTTTTCTTTTCGGGTGATAATCCTTGATTCTTTAGACGAAGAATATCGTGATTCAGCTCTTTCCACACTGATTGACACGATCTTCGTAGCTTGTTCACCTCTTGTATCAAGTACTCGAGCTCGTGGCTCATCACCCGCCGGCTCAACAATTAGCATACACGACAAATACCAGAACTGACGAGGAATGCAGTGGCCGATTTCGATCCTGGTCTTGAGTTTGATCACATTGACACTGTGATCGTGTAAGTAGAAGCGGTAGCAAGCTGGTGAACTCTGAACGTGCAACCAACTGATACTATTGATTTGCCTCTCAGCTAGAGCTGCAGCGGAGTGCTTCGGCTTGTCTGATGTGTTGAGGTAACACATATCGTTTACGGCTTAGCGAGCACGCATTGAACTCGCTGAACATTCTATAGTGCAAACGACGATGTTCAATCAATGCTGGTCGCACCCATGAGCACTAGGTTGCTCTTCGCTGAGTCTAGCAGTTCGTACCTGCTTTTTATTTGTCACTAGGCCGACCTCTTCTTCTATTGTTAACCCCAGTGCGATATGTTACCAGTCTACCACTCCATGACACAACCGAAAGATCGAAGCTCACTTCTGTAATTGTTAATCGTAGCAATATTGTGTCTCCTGCTTAAATCGTGACTTGTGGCTAGAGGCGGGTCTCAAATCTCCAGATCGTCCGTTATGAAGATACGTGAGGTTGGTGCGAGAACGATCGATGCTTTGCTCAACATTGTCAAGGCTATTGATGGTAGGGAAAGCTTCAGTCGCTGCATCTGAAGCCCCGACAGAACAAAGGCTGTCATATGTTGACGTCTGCGGTTGAAAGTCGCTCAACCAACGATTCTGGCTCTGGAAAGTCGAGCTACCATTGACGAGCTGCATGGGCATGTCCATGTTCTCCTGAGGTAACATGACCGAGTCTCGTCTGGCTTTTGCAGGTGATATCATCTCTGGACTCTGAGCATCTGCAAAGTCTGGCGGGCTCTTTTCGTCGTCAGGGGGCGAGCCGCGATTCATGCCGCGTCGAATCTGGCAGGTGGGGCATATTTTGACGAATCGTGATATGAGCTCCTTTGGTACCCTATCAAAGTTAGTGTTGGTCGAAGCTGAGCAGACAAGGCTTGGAATACCACGAGTAGACACGTCGGACTTGCGCTGAGGTTTTGTCCCGGCCTCCATGTTGGCATTTCTGATGCGCTCGAGTCAAAATTTTGAACAGTTTTTCTCTGACAGCAACTGGCTTGCCTTCATGGCAGATTTTTCTCCTGTTCTTTTACTATCAGCAGCAATACTGCAGAGTTGATCCACAAAACCTAACTCACTAGAGGTATAGAAGGGTCGCTAGGTTGTAGCTGAAACATCTTTTTGACCCAGAATCTATATCATCAGAATCCTTGGAACAACTGACACTGCACTGAGACATACCTGAATTGTGCAGACTCCACGGCGGTGGTCTTCTTATCCATCAAAACAGTTCGGATGTTGGCTGCTCGCCTAGCGTGTATCAACGCTTTGTCTTGCTTTTTCGGCGAGAGTTGTTCAACGTATCTGTTGAACGTTAGTCTGAGTTTAGTAACTGTCAGACATAACCATGAATACCGCTTCATCAAATTTTCAAAATCATCTAGATTAGGATAGCCTTGTAAGGGTGGCTCGACCGCTTCGGAACGCATCGTCTCACTGTTTTCAGAACATTGCTCTTCCGTTTCAAGGATGGAAGGATCTGACGGCAGAGGATGTCGAAGCTGGTGACGTTGGTTGTGGCTGGAAGATGGGCCGTAAGGTGTCGGTGTGAGTATTCTGTGTTGCGAAGGCAGAGTAGCACTTCGAGGTGGCGGCCGAACATGGTATCCAATCGATGATCCTGGCGGGTTCGACAAGTACATCATAGACTGAGCATGATTTGAGCTTGGATGATACGTTGGGGAGTAGCTAGGGTATGCTGTTGTCACTGGCGAATACTGAACGTTGGGGTTGATGTAGCTGACGCCCGTCGTGCCTTGGTAGTGGGGCATGTTATCGTGCGGCCCGTTGTACAAATGATTCAACTCGTGGTTTGATCTGGAGGCATACTCTGTAAATGCCCGAGCATGAGGCAGATATCTCGGTCCTTCCATTACACTCAAACAATCGGAAACTGGCGTAGGCACTGTATTCAGTTGACCAGAACCGCACTGTTAGAATTCAAATTTTGTTGATGGCACCACTGTAGGATAGTGTTTTCGTCGAAGAATGCTATCAAATCTGATACGGGTTGCCGTACAAGAAGAGAAGTAGCACTCTGAACTGAAAAGCAAGATGCCAAAGGCGGAATCATGCTTATATTCAGAGATATTAATGCCTAATACTTTGCAAGACAGCGTTGATATGCAGACATAACACTTTGCAGAATCGCGTTAGCGAACTACAGTAGGGCTTGGTGTTTGTGACACAGAAAACACCTGTCGCAGGCAGCTTTAAATTTGGGTTGCTGACGGAGCTGTTACTCTCAAATCCCTTCCGTCATCTTACTCTCAGTCTCAATATGTGACTGATGCGAGGCAGCATGTCCCAGGGCTGTGATTGAGACCCGTCATTTCGAAAAACCATTGCTTTGCAGCAAACAATAGACATAGCTCCATGCGTATGCAGTGGTAGGCATGGAACAAAGGACCGGCAAATGAGCCACGAGTACCTGTTGGCTTGAATGGGTCAGATGCGCGATACGAAGCTTTAACCTGCACTGATCTTCGAGCATTAGCTCGAGGATCAAGTCAATTGACGACAGCGGAGACAGTGTCCCTGGTGTCTTAGTATCAACGTGTAGCGAAGCTCAAGGTCAGTATTGTTTGCCTTCTGACTTGATCTTGCCAGATCTTGCACCGTGTCAACGGGAAGATACTGATGGATGGTTATGATGAAAGTCTCATGTTAGAAGCCGATGGAGCCAATCAAATGCTACTTCCTGTAAAATGAGGCCGAGCTATCGGAAATAGAAAGATGCTACTTGTTGGGTTTTGCTCGAGACATCCACTAAGCTTTGCTGTATCTAATCAGAAACATGCTGTGTGCAACAGTGCAGGGGTTCATAGTAGAAATCACTGATTGCTGGTTACTGAAAAGCGAACAAGTACAAGCGATTCAAGTCTATGATTCATATGATGTGTTGTCAATGTTTGCTATGAATTGTGACCTTGAAGTTTTCGAGGGTTGGAACTTTTCCAGTGATCAGAAACGCAAGCGAGGGAACGGCTGAAGAGTATGTAATCAGATGACTTTATTATTCTTAAAGCGCATTAGCTTCAATTGAGCGGTTCAACACAGCCTTTCTGTTTTTCTACGCTAATTCCTTCCTACATTCAGACACTTTAAATGTCGTCTTGACAACTCACCGGCTCGAAGGTCTTGTGTTGAAGAGCGAGATATTGAATAGGCGAGTCGGGCAAGTGTAGTGAAGAGCAAACTACCAGGTTATCAAAACATGCCAGAAGCAGAACCGAGATTATGATTAGATGTTTGAGCAACCGTACAATAATTCGAGCACTGAACTAGATCCCGTAGCTTCGATAGCGTCTTCATGGGCGAGGAGGTATTATCCGTTGGTAGCGCAAGAAAACGTAGACTTCTCCACGTTAGTCTCCAAATCTACCTGAGGTGTTCTGAACCCTTGGCGATCGCGAGTAGAAATTGGACAGAATGTATATGTGATACAGAGGTGCTTCCTTAGGTGCATCGTGCGGCGATATCTGATGTGCAAAGCATTTGGTGCGACAAATATGCGGTTCAATTACCAAAGCGACTCTGATGATGCTTGGGCTATATTTCTCTGTGTAAAATGCTTGGCCGAGGCATTTGCTAGCCTAAGGATAGATGAGCAGCTTGGTAGGCTGCATGGGGGCCAGCCAGCACCCTTGGATAGTGGGAAAATATGTCTTTGCTGGCTTCAAAGCGATGGCAGTGATGGATGCAAAGACTTGCACATCGGCAGAGTCCACTTGCAGATGCAAACAGGCCTCAATAATGTAACACCTCCACAATGATAATAACCAGCAGAGAGACAAGTCTTACGCTTGAAGAAGGAAGACCATCTTGATACCGGATAGTTCCAGCTTGCGCCTCTCTCAGGACCATGGGAAGACTGCCGAGCGATGCGTGCCTATTCACTTCGAAATAACTCTCACGTAGGCCCAGTCCACAACCTGCGCCATGGACCAGTGGACTCGACATAAATAGGGCGATGTGCTGTAAAGGAGAGAACATGTAATCAACATATCGCGTGCACCCATGAGTGACCACTAAGTTACTTGCGATCGTGAGTCGCTAAGCGTGTGACAAAATTGGAATTTCTCAACATCACCTCTGGAGAACAGTGAGGGTTAGCTGATACTTGCCGAGCGTGATTCAAGAATAGTTGCATTCATGCATGGCGAAGCAGATGGCCTTTGTAGATGCGTTAAACCGAAGTTAACATTCCAAAAAGACCTAGTGACCAAAGGACACATTCTCCTCAGTTCTTCAAGAGTAATTCGCACCTAGATAAGTTCATGGTAAGCTCACATTTCGATTTGCCCAAAAAGATTCAATCGCCTGAAAAAGGCTTCTGCCAGCTGGGGCAGGAGCTGATCTAGGCTGTGCACAAAGCTAGCAATCATGGATATGGCTCCCACCCTAACAGTCCGCAGGGTATATCATATTGATGGGCGACGCAGGCTTCTGAGACTGTCCCAAAAAAAAAAGCTTGTGCGTCTTTGTTCATTCAGCGGCTGTCTCGCACTATCCCCAAGGTTGGTTTGACAGAGGTTATGAATTACTGCGCACCAAACCTGGACAGCTTTGGTTTTCGCCGAAATCTGCAGTTTCACCGCATCTCTTAGTTTTCGTCTTTCATGTATGGACATGGTTGAGACTCAGTGTTGGGCTCCTATGGGCTTGAGGCATTTGTTTGGCCGATGATGATGATGACTCGGCTTGTCAGTGACGGAAGGCTCCTTCCGCTGCGGCATGGTGGCCAAACAGCATGATTTGAGACGAATTAGTGTCAATCTCAGCATTTTGTAAGCACCAAAGAAGTTAGTCACATGCGAAACCAAGTCACGAATTATTAGGTGAGACTTATGCACCTTTTGTTGAAGCCCAGGAAACATTCTTCGAAGCTCACTCCAGAATAAATTGGTCTTTGAGACAAGACAAGCTCTGCTCAAGTACGACATGCTGCACATTCAAGGAGAAGCCACACAACCACATGTCGAGCTGGTGGTTCCTGTGGTTCGGCTTACCAAGGATTCCAATTTGCTGTCGATTAGGTGGACAGAGTTTTGGTGCTGCCTGTCTGGTCGTAGAACCACTATCGGAGTCCATCACTACTCCCTTGCGTCGTTGTCCATGTTTATCTGATCATCAATCATAATTCGTCATCGTCTTCCGAAGCAGTTTCCTCGTCATCACCCATCACAGTATCAGACTTGTCTTGCCGCGGCGGAGTTCTGGATGGGTTTGTCTGGTTAGCGAACGGCAAGTCTCGAGGTGGAGGTGTTGCAATAGAGCCACGTCGGGCTCTCGCTAGCCCACCGGGTTTCAGTTCCTGTTCCACAACTGTTTGAGCGGCCTCCCCTTTCTCTGATTCATCCGAAGTCGTTTGATATGGCTCGACATCGGTTCCGACATCAGCGGGAGGCTCTGCGTCCATGGGTTCGAAGGCGTCAGACTCATCGGACTCCGTGGAGGTTGTCGTTTGCTTGCCACTTGTTTTCCTCTTTCGTGGGTTCTTCACGTCTTTCTTCGGGTGGTCATTCATGACCGGTTCGTCCTGCTCGGCAATTTGCCTCTGCTGAGTTCGAATTCGTAGTTTTTTTTCGTTCAAGAGAGCTGTGAACTTGGACAATAACTGGGTCTCATGCTCCTCTTTCGCAACAATCAGGTCCTGTAACTGTTTCTCAAGAGATTTAATCGTGTCCTCGGCCCTTTGTATTGTGTCTTCACCTTCCTTCACATCGTTTGCTAGGGCGTCTCGCTTTTCGACGACTTGACTTGCCCATCCGAAAAGATCCACATCATCGGTGTTCTCGCTGTACTGCAGATCGATGGCGCCAAGCTTATGGGTGATGTCCTCAACACGGGTGCGTAAGGTGATGCTGAGGACTGACTTCAGGCCTTTTTCTTTGACATTACACACGAGCTCAAGATTGTCACGCAATGACATGGGCAGTGGCGCTTTGTGTCTAGAAATCAAGGCATATTGCAGTATGGCTGACCACTCTTCGGGGGTGCCGTCGTAGCTGGATGATCGTATTTTGTCAAGCCTTCTCTCCCGCACTGTAAGTCGTGAGATTGCTTTCACATCGTAGTGGTCAAAGATTTACCTTTAGTGCGCCAGGCATTATCGCCATCGGTCGCTAGTAGGTCAAGGTCGAGAGGATGGCCGCTCTCTTTCCGTGACACTTGCATCAGGATTGGCTGATCCGGCTGGTCCACAAGGGACAACCTGAGAATCCAGCTCTCCATATTGGTGATACATAGTAGCAAAAGCTCAGGTCGGCATCGCTATGTGGCCTGTTCTTGCCCTTTGTTCACAGCACTTAGACGCAACAAGGCTGTAGATGACGCACATTTTAGCGCTGCTTAGCGTGTTTATTTCGCGGTTACTCCCCATGCTCGTGTCCTCATTCAGTACTAGCGTCCGGCTGCATGTCTTGCATAAACCAACCACCTCATACTCCCGGCGTTGGGCCTGCATAGCAGGTCAAAGCTTTTGTCCCTCCGTCACACCTACATTGTAGAGCCATACAGACTGAAAGGCGTTCGGCTCGTCGCCGTTGAAGGAAGCCAGATCGCTCCTTTGAGGCGAGCGCTGTTGCCCCTAATACGAACCGTTGGCACCACCTACCAAAACGACGCGAATCCTACCTGCAACGGACTCAGGCATTCACAAAATTGGTCGCAACGACCCATTCCTCCTCTTGTTCGGCGCGCAGGATCCCAAAAGCGTACTTGCCGACATCGCCAGTCGGCTCACTCGTCGAACACATTGCGTGCTTCGAGACCATTAAGCATTTTAAACAACTTTCCATATGGAGGTCAAAAGCCAGGCTCAGAACGTCCCCAGAGACAGTCCTAAAGTTGAGAACTGGGATGACGATGACGACTTCGACAACTTCGAAGACATCCACTTCCGAACAGCATCGACAGCCACTTCTGTGGTGTCACATGCTCAGACGAATCACCGCGAATCAACTTCTTCACGAATGTCCTTGCGATCAGACTCCAATCAGGGCGATGAGCATTGGGATGTTCTGGTAGACGAGCAGTCGTCCGTGAAGGACGCCTTGTCTATAGCCAAAAGCAAAGGAATACCACTCCCGTCAAACCTACCCAGGTCGGCGCTCGAAGGTGGAACCATTAGAAGACTAGGTGGAAAAGCGGTTAAAAGAGCCATTGCAGACGACTGGTCGGAAGACTTGGACTTCTCAAATGCTCCCTCCCAGCTGAGAATAGCAAAGCGCGAAGAAAGAAATCTGTCCGAAAGTCTACGCCAGATTAGTGCTGCCTTCCGCTCGAGCCCAAAATCTCCTGAGGAAAAGGACTTTTCCGATCCATTCAAATCACCAAAGTCCCGATTGGCACCTACGCCTGTCAGCCTTGAGGACTTTCGCGAAGGTGACAATGATGACTTTGGAGATGTCCCGACTATTCGTGTCGCCAAACACAGGTCACCACAAAAGATACAGCTCTTCAGTCCTCCCGCCCCTCGTTCTTCTCAGCCAGAAATTGAGAACATCGAAGAAGATTTAGAGATACCGTCAGATGGAAAACTAAGGCTATCTACCAAGAAGCTAAGTCCACGCACTCCACTCAATGGTGACGATTTCGATGCTGAGTGGGCGGAGGGTAGCCTGGGAACACGCCACGCCGGTACTAGACGAGGTGGCATGTCGAACAGAAGTTCGTCCATTTCTGCTTTAAGTCCAAGTGTCTCCAGCGCGTTCACTGTAGAAAGTGAAGAAGACGGTCTGGAAGGATTGATACTTCCCCAAGGACCAGTCAATTTCAACAACATCCTCAAGATAAAGCAAGATGCGGAAAAAGAGAACCATGTGCCACGACCAACCTTATCTCCACAGGCGAAACGCCCTCAAACTCAACTTCCAATCGAGGACGATTGGGGTGAGGATCTGGTAATTCCGAATGGCAAGGTCTTCGATGGAGCTCGTTTGACCCTGAATCGGAATATCAAGCAAAAGACACAGAGATCCACAAGCCCTGGCAAGATCAAGGCAACGACGCTGAATTTTACTTCCAACAAACCTTCCACCGCCATTTCGAGAGTGCCACGAATTCCCTTCCACGAACGACAGGAACGTCCACGTTCACATTTGGAGCCTGTTTCTGAAACAGGTGCACCAATTCAGCGATATCAGCGCCCCAACTCCAGATTGGGACATGCGGCCAGCTCATCTGTGTCAAGCATACCTGCTCCTGCTACACCGACTCCCTCAACGCCGAGCCGAAGGGACCTGCGAAACACCGCTCGCAACGAAATGCGTTACCAACCCGCCACGACTACCAATGCCCAGCTTCTTCGTGCTAAAAGGTCAATCCCAGCAATGTCCAGTATAAACTCTCCGACGCGGATGACTTTTAATCGACCACCATCTCGCCAGGATGGTACCAGCAGCCGGCTGAGACCTCGGTCACCAGAACGCCCAGAATCTCGCCTTGGTCCTGAAAAGAAGAATTCTGCACCTTTCCTTCCTGCTGGCGCATCAACCGCACAATCCCAGCATATTAGCATGAAATCTGCATGGACACGCGGCCCGAAGCGTGCAGACTCGGATGGATCAGGTGAAAGCATGACCGCCGCTCAGAAGTCGTTATCACGCCTCGCCGGTATTCGGCCACAAACACCTGGAAAAGGTAGATCAGACTACAGTGCTGCTGAACTTGCTGCACAAGCAAAAAAGACAATGAACAAACCACTTCGTCGACGCAACTGGGGTGATGGGTCGGAGCTGGAAGTTTTTGATGACTTACCTACATCGGCCCTCGCCGAAGCCAAGTTCACAAAGCAGCCTATCGGTCGTGGCGCGCCCCGTAGCCTTCGGTCCAAGCTTGGTCAGCCAGCAGCGGCATCAAGCACATCACTTGTATCAGCAAGAAGTGGTGCAGAAACGCCCGTACAGCCACCAACCCCAATGTCTCCTCCCAAGAGTCAAGACTTGCCGATGCATTTCTATCACAGCAATGTTCCAAGATTCGCTCGGGACACAGCTGCCTCTCGAATTGCTCGCGAGCAACGCTCGATCAGTTCGACCTTTCACAATATGCGTGGTGAGCCCTTACAGCCCGTATCAACAAATACAAAGGCCATCATCACGTCCAAGCCGACATATGGAGGTTCTCTTCGACGGAAGAAGTCCGTGCAGCAAAAACCACACCTGATTAAACCCATAGGCGGCGACGTGAACCGCGCCAAAGAAGAGAAGGGCATGTACTATAATCCTGTCCTCTGCCGTTGGGAAGGAAACGATACTGCGCTCGCGCCCTTTGACGTCCCTGACTTCCTCCCACGACAGCCAAGTCCGGGAGAAGGTGTCGGTCTTCATCCCCATATCAAGGCTGGCAGCGCCACTAAATTGGACAGTCCAGCTGCTAACAGCAGCAAACCCAATTTGGCCCTCATCATGAATGTTGGGGGCACAAGTGGTGTGCAGCTCGTTAACGGCATGGTCTTCGATCCTCGACAGATGAAATGGTTGAAAGTTGCACCAAATGAGCGCGGCGACTCGATCCGCAGTGGAAATGGCTCAGTGCAGCTCGAAGAGGAAGAAGATGTGTTTGCTGGCCTGGAAGACTTGAAAGAGGAAAGCGAAAACATGTCATCCGTGCATGAAAGCAAGCGCGACAGGTCTGTGTCAGGAATCGGGGTCGGTGACAAGACCGACCACTTCAACGAAACAACATCGAACAAACGTGCACTTGGTGACGATGATCATGACAACACGCAGATGTCCGGGCACAACAGCAGCAGCGATGAGTGGGGTCCAGGTGTTGCTGAAGAGTACGACGTAGGTCCAGAATTTGTCAGGCGGCAGAGAATGGAGGAAGATCGTTGGAGGCGGAAGGTGGAGAAGTGGATGAGGAGTGATGACGAAGTTGCGGCCGAGGAGGTCGAGGGTCTCGGTGGGTGGAGATGGGCTATACGTGAGTTCGTTGGCGTTTCAGGATTGGTGGATGAACAGATGTTGTAGAACAGGTTGGGTGGCGGTCATTGTGGGGGCGAGGAGCTTGAGTGTGTGATGTTTGGCTGACATCCATGATTCACGACTTTCTTATGATGTTATGACTTGTAGCAACTTTTTCATGGTTGTACTTTTAGTTATAAATAGGGCTGCTGTATTATAAGAACGTTGAACCCGAAAAGCATCTTCTCGATCCGCATGGGGTCAATACTACCACCTCGGTTAGTGGCGGCAGCCAGCAAACTTGGGGGCATAAGTCCGCAGATATGACCCTCGAGCAAGCGCGTTGGCAGCCTTCATTAGAAGGTAGGATCAGCACTCGAGCAGGCAATCATCATGTAAAGAGTCATTACTACCTGGCACGAATGTTAAAGAAGGTGAGCCTAATGCTTCTACCCAGACAGCTATCTAGGAGGCTGCCGTTGCCAAGTAGCGAAATCTAACACATTACGAATTCTTAGATCTATTACCAGAACAGTTTGTTGTACGTTGCTGGCTCCCTCAGGTCTATTGCAGATACCGCTTTTAGTCGCGCAGAGCCCTTCCTGCCTCAATATGCCTGGCGTAGTACTCGATTTGAATATCACTGACGGCCGTCATGCTGGCAGCGGCTGCTCTGGCAGGGAGTTTGTAGGTCTTGCCCACAACCAGCTTGAAGTTGGCTTGAAGGTCTTTGTTTAAAGCGGTGATCTCGGAAGGCTTGATACCTAGCTGGTTATTTTGTTAGTGGCACATTGAAACAGAATACTTTCAGTGCGAGGTGCCCTACTGTGGTTGCGAGTCTTCCGACTGTGTCGCCTTTGCGAGCAGTATAGTTCATGGTTGATGATACCGGGATTTGTATGAGTACTGTAGTGCTTGAGAGATATTTGCGGCCGCTCGAACGTATCATGAAGGGCATTCTGGATTGTAGCTCCTATTGAGGATGCTTTATGGTTGGTGAACTTGGACCCGGCCCCAGTCATTGCTATCGAATTGAGCATTGTCATCGAATTGTGAATTCGATCTGAGACCATACGGTGTTCCGAGACTATGGGTAGGCACAGTCAGTATTGACTCTGCATGTTAGTATGCAAGGCGCATGCGGATCGAAACACTCTCCTTATGTCAGTGATCAGTCAAGCATGCATGATGCCCAATCGATAAATTTGTCTAAACATGTAATGGAAAGACATTCACCTATATCAGAAAAGCTTGGCAAGTGAAATGGTAGGACATTGGGCAGAAGCCACGCGACAAACCATTGTTCTTGGTGATGTACGAATGAAGTGCTTTTCCTTGACTATTTGAGTGTGTATAGCTGATTGTTGCCATCATGTGTTCTTGACATTGAGCATTGGTCAAGGAAGTAACAAGCATGGATTCTTAAGGAACAAATTGACCTTCAAGTGATTGCGGATGCAACATTTTCTGCTTGACGGTTCAATACAGAGGATTTTCAAATGCTATGCATGCATGACCGTAGCAAGCATATGCAGATTGAATTGCCTCATATAGTGCAAACTCAACTTGATTTCTCGATATCGGAGGCATACGATTGGGATTAGAGTGGCAGGAAAAGCAAGACCAGTACCTTGGTTTTTGAATTCGTAGAAGGAGCGTTTGACCGTTCTTGGAATCACCAAGCTCCAAAACAGCAAAAGGACTCAAGTAGCCTCGTATCAGAGTTCACACTCATTTTGAGTCATTCGTTTCGAGCAGGGCAATTAGTTTTATTTTTAGTTTCGAAGAGGCTGTGGGAGACATGAGAAGAAAACCTTCGAAGTCTTCAGCTTTGTTTCATTTTCACGGTGCTCAAAAATTTAGCGTCTGGTAGCGTGTCAAGGCTTGCATTGTCTGAATCTAGCGGGCTTTGTACTGTCCTTCCTAAGATCCACACCGCAAAACACTCCAAAGTTCGACAACGTCCATCAGGAATTGTTTGAACATTGGGGACGTTTTGCTATGTCACTATGTTGCACACAACTATGCATGTCGGTCCATCAAAAACCACGAGGTCTACAATTCTATATCGCTGCGAAGGAGAATGTAAGTAGCTGAACCTGCTTCTGTTGTCGCTTTGACCACAGATCTCATCAGCGCAACGAATGGAAGCATAGCCGTTCTGTAGCATAAAGTTCGCGGGCTTTTCCGATATACTATCTTCAGACACCAGCTTGAGAAACGCTGGTGTCAAGGTAAGTATTAATGTACTTGCGTGTTATACAGGGGTACAGAGCCCGATACAGCAGTAGAGCCGTGTGCGGCACCCGCATGCCGCAGGCTCAGCTTCGCCAAATCTGCCACAATTTCCTCACGCACAGTCAGGTCAAAGGCACATCTCCAGAATGGCTAACAAGCAGCTTGCACTATTAGAGAAATTACAAATACAATTCTAGCACTGTCATTCGCTGTCAATGGTGAATACTGTTCTGTCATATTTTGGTGGCATGTCCGCGACATTACTCCCAACGACTTGATGCTGTCCAGGATAATGGTTTGGAGAGCATATCTCTGTTTTGGAGAACTTTATTATATTGGTAGTCCTTTATCATACAGCATTCTCACCTCAACCTGTTACGAATGCATCTATTGCATACAAGAATGCGGCACGACCTGCATTCAAAGATGTATTCTGGTAATACGTGGTAGCATACCTCGCATTGGCGATGCGGTCGTGCCAAGTATTTCCATTGAGATCGCCGGCCATGATCACATCCCAGGTCCTCATGGTGATTCAACTCATCAAGGGCTCGAGCGAAGACGTTTGCCCGCGCCTCCTCGTTAGCATGTGGAGGGACTTCATCGTCCACGACACGGTTAGCGATGTCGTACAACCGTTCTTCAGTCCAGAGGGGACAGTTGCACGTCCGCCAGTCTGCGCCACAGATGTAGCAGAACTCCTTACCACATCTGTATCAATGTCAGCACGTCCCAGAGAAGGAATTGGCATTAGCCTTACCGACAAGTGATGTGATTGCAACCCTGACCTAGCTCAATAAGCGTTCTGCATTGAGGGCATCGTCGCCAATGTTCATCTTCGCCAAGATTGAGAACTTGCTGCAGCGCCTCGTCTGAAGGACATTCATGGCCTTCACTAAACAGAGTTTTGCAAATAGCATGAGTTGTCAAGGCACAAGCAGGACATTTCGCCTCTTCGTTATCTATCTTCCATGGAGGGATGAAGACGGAGCAAGTGGGGTCACCACAATAAATTCGACTTGAGCAATTGAATTCAACGCCCTTCGAACTGAATGCTGCCAGCTCCTGATAGCTCAATAGCCGTAATGCGGTACCGGGAGGGAAAACTTGCTTGCAGCAGCGGGGTGGATAAAGCTCTTCGTCTTTAGTAGCTGCCAGGAACATCTCCCGCAGGCATTTCCTGCAATACTCGTGCCCACAGGAAGGCAAGAACAATGGTGGAGCGCCGAGTGTGTCGAAGCAGGACACGCAACGTCCCGTACTGTTTGACAGGTCTGAGGTCGAGCCGACATCTTCTGATACACTCACTTGCGCCAATGAGCTCATGACGTCGCGGATTGCCTCTACTTGAGCATCATCACTAGTCTGCTCGGCTTGATGCGGTAGATCATTCTGGGATTCATCCTCGACTTCTGATAAACTCAGTGCCAGTGCACGGTCACGACTGCACAGAACATCTTGTTGTTGCAAGTCAGCAATTATGTGCTGATCTGTAGCAATAGCATTTGACGTTCTCAATGCCAATTGGCGGTCGCTCAAGTTTTGGGAGAATGAATGCAGCTCTTGCTCCCATAACTCAATCATTAAATCTTGACCAGATAAACAATCTGCATTTGCTTTCCTTTCTGCTTCGCAATAAACAGCTGATAGTCTTGTAAATGAAGATCTATTGCTATTTGCATGTCGAGACTGTCTAGCAAAGCCATCGTGATACTTGTTTCTATCAGGCTGTTAACGAAGAAGAAGGAACAATGGGGACAGTAAGGTAGCCTAAGAGGAGAAATAGCCTTTGCGGCCCTTTCCGTAACGAGTGGTGGGGCGAGGACAAAGGCCCACACGTGACTCGGCAATTTGTAGCTCTCAAGTGCCCGCCCATGGGTTCGTCTCGGAGAAAATAGCGAGACAACAATACAACGATTTAAACCACTCTGCGGCTGCCTGTTACACTTTCGCGCTAATAAGCTGGAAACGAGAGTTTGGCATTAGCAGCTTGGTTTGTGCTGCCTAGGCTGATTGTACTCGCTGTCTCTGGACTAGCTTCATGCTTCCAGCGCGTTGCCCGTCAATACTTGTTCTCCACAGCGTCATGCCGTTGGAGTTTGACTTGGATGACCAACTGAACACAAAAGGCAAGACGAGTACGCCTCCACAACGAAGCACATGACATTTAAAGACTGTACTCCGTGCTCACACCGCAACGGACAATCTTATGAGCGGTGATATGTCAGAAGCTCATATCGGAACTGCCAGTTTTGGCGATTTCGATGTGCCGACGTTTCCTCTTTCGGGCCGTAAATTTACTTTGAGGAGTATGGTCCGCGCGAGCTGGAAAAGCTTGACCACGAATGATCTTTCCGTACACTTATTCCATAGAATACCAGCCGCTCTGTGACGGAGAAGGAAAGGCAAGAGAAAGCTACGAAACTGAACGGCACATAGGGTGATGGTATTGTTATAGAGACTGAATTGTTTAATGTTCACTGGGTAGGGACAATAAGATTTTCTTCGAAACGGACCAAAAAGGAAGAGGCATGGTACTGCTTCTGGAATCAGAGTACCTACGGCCTTGCCCGCCTCCACGAATAAATAACTCACCGTGCTATTCTAATACCACAGTGGACCTCAGAGGATACGTAAAGTTGTACCGTTTGCGGACAAATTACGGACAGAGCGACTCGAAAACTTATGCTTGGAAAACGTCGAAATTTCCATAGTTGAATGAGGCTTTCAAAGCAATCAATAGCACGGCCTTATAAATTTACTGGTCTATACTCGCACCACACCCCTTAACATCATACTGGAAATCCTGTGTGAGAGGAGGTGGAGTGAGTGACGTGCGGCGGGAGTCCCTTGATTGTGGCAACATACGAAGTGACTATGAGGTGTGGGTGTTCACTTAGCAACTGAATGGACATAACAGAGGGGGTAACACATACTGGCCATAATTGCATTCAAGAGAATGGAACTGTCACAATGTATTGGTTGTTTTCTAGAGCTGTCTGCTCTAACGAATGTATGCAATCTGCCTGACCTCCATCTTCTCAAAGCTTTCCAAACCGGCTGTTGAAGCAGGCTATGTGTATTTCAGTGAGTAAAGTTGTTAGGAACATTGCTCAGTGCCGAGTGTTTCGATCCAGTTACCATTCATGGTCTCGACTTGGAACCGATTTGACTCTAAGTTCACTTGTGACAATACCTCAAGAGATATATATTATGCCTGCTGACCACCAATTAGAGGACCTCTTTTGTTGTGAAGGCATAGTAGAGTTGAACATCTGTCGTTTCGTGATTTCCAGTCGCTCATATGTTATTCGTGTCTCATTGAGTAAACTGTTAGATCGACCATGTGACGACTGAATACAACAGCTAGCTGGGTGAGCCACGAGAACATACAAAGACCAGTCAGCGTAAGAGTAAGACAGGTGACTCCTGAGGTTGTCAAGGAGTACTCCCGTGCGGAGCCAGCTGGACACTATGAAAAGGGTGACGCATACCCTTGACATACTATTCGGCTAGCTCCACACGGGAGTGGCTCTGTGACGGCAACAGGAATCACCTGTCCTATTCTTATGCAATGGTCGAGACTAGAACCAGGTCAGCTACGGGAGGGTATAGTATCCTTGAATCAAACAATCGGGATTGGGGTGAAATGGACATTACCGCTTGGAGATATTCGTGATCAAGGGCAAAGGCTGCCATAACCTGTGTCAGCGCCTCGTTGCTTCCATCTTCGAAAGCTGCAGCCAGCAGCGCCTCGATGGTCGTTGCCATCATTTTCTCAGAAACACCTATAGTGCCAGAATTGACGATGATGCATGCGTCCAAGCCCATATTGAAGCCAACCCGTGCTAAATTTGCACGTGCTTCAAAATGCTGAATAACGGTTGTCCATTGCCCTGTATACAATGTTAGAAAACAATTATGGTGTATCGCTCCTACACGGCACCTTTGGACCGTCCGGTTGTGAGCCATCTTTTGCAAAGCTCAAACTTGAGCAAAATACCGCCGAGTACCGCTAGGCGGTCATTTTTGGGTATTTGGTGCCAGGCGTTGTTCCAGATAAGCATATTACCACCTGCTTGTAATGCTTGGAGGCACAGCATCTTGTTGCGAAACTCATAGCCGAGAATGTTCTCGCAGGTTGTCACTTTGTTTTGGGTGGACGCCATTTCTTTGGGGAGCGTTGTTGGTAGCCTGTTTAGGAGACAAAAAAGCATGAAATGATTATAACCAGCGTATGTATTTGTGAAATGTCGGTGGTGGGTTGAAACCTGCACCAGGAAGGGCTTGTAAAGCCGGAAATATGGTGGGGTTAACTTGCCATATTGTGCTGAATCAATTGCCTCAGCTAACCCGATCCACCACCATTTCGGAAACACCACCATTCCGGAAATCCACGATTATCCACCACTTCCATAGCCTATCCATCTATAGCTGCAATAGCAAGCCACCAAATCATGGCTAATCGATTTGAACGTGAGCAATGCATTCAAGGTGCCCTGCAGGCCGCCCGAGATGATCCTGATCACAATATCTCAAAAGCTGCAGGTGTTGCAGGCGTATCCGGATCCACTGTCTGGGATCGCAGCCGCGGTACCCATTCCAAACTCCATCGGCTACCAAATCATGCTAAACTGTCCAATGAACAGGAAAGAGTGCTTGCACAGCATATTTTACGTCTACAGCAACAGTACAGGCCTATCAACTATGAGGAAATCCGAGTTTTGGCTAATTCACTGGCCATGGAAAATGTCACGGTACCTGAGTTGTTCGAACCAATCGGCCGCAACTGGATTGGGCGATTTATTGCTCGCCACCCAGAGCTCAGATCGAAGAGAGAACAGTACCTCGAGATCGAGCGCGTGGCTGCGAGCAATCCAAGTATAATAACGGCCTAGTTCAA
Source organism: Neophaeococcomyces mojaviensis (assembly GCA_030247915.1). Lineage (NCBI taxonomy): Eukaryota > Fungi > Ascomycota > Eurotiomycetes > Chaetothyriales > Neophaeococcomyces > Neophaeococcomyces mojaviensis. Next base: position 39,189 of record JAPDRQ010000170.1, read on the forward strand.
GGCCGTAGAGGGCATTCTAGCCGATCCTTAAATCGAGCCCGGTAATATCTGGAACGCGGACGAGATTGGCGCGCGCCATAACCACCACCAGTCAGAATACGCAGTATTTAACCGTAAACAGGGCCCTCCAGTGTCGATTACCTCCTCTAGGACCAATTGGACCTCAGTCATCGAGTGCGTAAACGCCCAGGGCCGAGCGATTAAGCCGTTGGTCATTCACCAGGGCGAGAAGCCCCTTCAACCTCTTAATCAGTGGTTTCCTCCAATAATAGACTATCCACACTGGTATTAAGGCTTTACTAAGAAGGGCTGGACCTCCGATAAGTACGGGGACAAGTGGTTTACTAAGATATTCCTTCCATAGACCCAGGATAACGGTAAGAAGCGTATTCTCTTTATAGACGCCCATAAGAGTTATACTACGGGCGAGATCCAGAACCACGCACGTCGACATAACGTCGTAATTATCTGGATTCTCTCTTATATGTCCCATTTACTGCAGCCACTTAACCAGCAGCTATTTACGTCGCTAAAGGCTGCGTACGCCCGCGCATTAAAGGCATATGATCCGACAGGCGCCAAGCGGCTCGGGCGAGCTAAGTTCAACGTCCTTTAGGCCCAAGCACGTAGTAAAGCATTTACAGAGGACACTATTCAATCTGGCTGGCGTCGGGCCTGTCTATATCCACTCAACCTCGACGCAATACTCAACCGCCGAGATGTGGCTAATCATAGGCCAACTACACCTGATCTGGTACTAGAGAAGACTGCAGAGTACCGTACGCCCAAGCACAAGGGCGAGTGGAAGCCGATAATCGACCAACTGCTACGGGTCATACCTGCCTCCCACCGCCAGCAACTCCACCGGATTGAGCGTCAACTTGATACACTCGAGGCGGAGGCCAAACTCCTCCGCACTGAGATCCAAGGCTACAGGGCGATGGATAAGGACAAGGAAGGCACCCAGGTACGCAATCGCATTACCAAACTCAATGACTCGATCATTACGTCCTTCCGTGATGTAGCAGCAGCCAGGGGTGGGACCCAGGAGGAAATTGACCTGCTACTCGACCAGGAACCCACTGTATTTACTGCAATGCAAGGTAAGAAAAGGAAAAGGACGTAGCAATAGCGTAGGCAATACAGAGATATGATTTACAGGTAAATGTGGTAGTAATGCGATCAATTCGTTGCGTGCATTGTGGTGCGGTGCATTTCCGGAATGGTGGTGTTTCCGAAATGGTGGTGCATCGCGCTAGCTCAGACTCGACCAACGATACGCTATTTTCTTAGTGTCAAAGCCACCAAAACAAAGACGTCGCGTGGGCGAGTCTGAGCTCGTAACGGCCCTTTTTCCACGCCGCGCGTCCATTTTCGACCTTTTTTCCTTCTTTTTCACCTCCAAAACACAGTGTATTCACAGGTAAGTCAAAATAGGTACGTTTTCCTATTCTTTTTCTCGAGATCAGATACCATCTGTTTCTCTGTATATAAAATTTAAAAGAGAAGGGAAAGAAGATGTATTTTTAACGAATACGGCTCGAAGGTCGTTAATGAAAAAGATGAAAATAAAATACGGAAATATTACTCTTCCGTTTACTACTAAAACTTCTTTTTTAATTAGAAGAGTTTAGTTTCTTTTCTCTCTCTGATGTTCGGAAAGGTCGACTTAATATCCGGGTACGATTCGTGCCTACGAGTTTAGAGGTTATTATTAAATAAAAGAGCTATTTAAAGGGTCGTTATTTTAAATTTTTCGACTTTTAACGAATCACTACAAGCGTTTACATAAACGGAACGAAACAGCGATTTCGTTCCTAAATCTAGAATTAGCGGAAAATTCTATACCAGCGCGTTCTAGTTAGAATACTGAATACCTTAATATTTACCTTAGAATCTGTAGTTTTTCGCCATATTAAGGAGTTGAATATTTGTCAAAATGGACGCACGGAATCGCATTTCGTGCACAACGCGATCAGACGGAACTGGCGTTCCATGCGCTGACGCGCTAAAAGGACACTAATTTTATTAGTGAGCCAAGATCCGTCTGGTGATATGAGGCAACTGAATCAACAGTGCCATTGCGGCCACTTCAAGCCAAGCCTTCAGTTTACTACATCACACCTTAATCCATTTCTGCTTCACAAACATGCATCATTCTAAATTTTGACCGTCGCACTACAACTGGTCGGAGGTAGTGCTATCGAAAAGGACTAATGATGAATAGATTGTCTAGTACGTAGCTTCGTTGTCTTATAACAAGCTCAATTCAAGGCGCTGAGCCTGCCCGTTAGGTTCAGCTAACCCGAGGAGAAGCCCAGTCGTATACTGATGCGAGAAGCTATGTGGCAAGAACGTTTGCCAACAAATTAGCTTAAAAGCCACTTCTTGCAACTAACCTATTTGCACTGAACGTCAACATGGCTCTTGAGTCATTTTGAAAGATGAATTCCACCAGTTGTGACATTGACGTTGCAGCTCGGTGCAATGTTGAGCGCACGCCCTTTCTATTTTGCGGGGAACTGGGGTAGCAGATGGTGACTTGCACCAGTCAGCTTCCCTCCTCGGCTGCTCACAGCTTGAATTCTGCGGCAGATATGTTCTGTACCTTGCATATCTTGCTCATAATATGAACATAGCTTCCTAATCTCAAGATGAGTCGCCCTCCTCTTGCAGTACTGACTTCGTAATCCTACCTTCGAAGGTCTTTCAGCGATGAGGGCACCTGTATACTCGTCGTTGCTGTTGGTAGCAAGCTTCGTGCAAGCTCAACAGATATACATAGGTACCACGGGTCCCACTCCCCGTCCACAATGCTCCGTCAGTACTTCGCTGGCACAGCCAAGCTACACCTTCAGAAACTTTAGCTTTACACTAAGTGAAACGGTCCGCACAGCAACTTCAATACCGTCACCAACCACGACCATCACATATGGGCCTGCCTACAGCGATGCATCCCGCATCCTACCATATATCAATTACACAAGCTGGGGCTCGTGGAACCCAAATGCCACGACCAGTGCATCAGATGCGTCGAATCCGTATGGTAGTGCAGCATGGACTTCTCTTTGGCAGCACGCAAACCCGCCTAACTTCACCGAGAAAGGCTTGTACTCAACGACAGTTTCACCGACGCCTATTCCGTCAAATGAGTTAGTCCTGCCACCTCGAGACTATTTTGGTCCTACGGATTGCTATAACTTTCCGGAGGGCTTTATGTTTGGCGTGAGCACTTCCGCCTCCCAGATTGAGGGCGCTACTGCTGAAGAAGGCAAAGCACCAACGTTGATGGATATTCTCGTGCAAGATGATCGCCCGAAGGATTATGTCACCAATGAGAATTATTATTTGTATAAGCAAGATGTTGAACGCGTTGCTGCTATGGGAGGTGTCCGATACTACTCGTTCAGCATCGCTTGGTCACGCATTCTGCCTTTTGCATTGCCCGGAACACCTGTGAATCAGCAAGGCCTTGATCACTACAACGATCTCATCAACTTCATCCTAGATAAGGGCATGCTACCTGTGGTTACTCTCCTACACTTCGACACGCCGCTTCAGTTTTATGGTTCTAATCTCTCCACTGCGGCCGATCGACCATTGATTGGCTATGTTAATGGTGCTTATCAAAATGAAACATTCGTGGACGCATTCGTCAACTATGCGAGAATTGTGATGACTCATTTCGCTTCAAAAGTACCCTACTGGTTTACATTTAATGAACCTTTGCTCTACTCTGATAACGGTGTTTCTGTGGACCATGTCATCAAGGCGCACGCTCAAGTTTACCACTTCTACAAAGAGCAATTGAATGGCACCGGCCAGATTTCGATCAAGTTTAACGACAATTTCGGAGTGCCCCGGAATGTATCCAGTCCAGCAGATGTATATGCCGCAAACCATTTCAATTCGTTCCAGCTCGCCACCTTCTGCAACCCGATCTTCCTTGGTGAAGACTATCCTGATTCCTTCAAGCAAACCATTCCGGACTACGTGCCGCTTACTGCCGACGACTTAGCATACATTGGAGGCACGGCAGATTTCCTCGGCATTGATCCCTACACAGCGACTGTCGTGACGCCACCAACTCCTGGCAATATCGGTAGCATCACAAATTGCGCAATGAACAGTAGTAGTCCCTACTTTCCGTATTGCGTCAACCAGACTACAGTCAACCAGTATGGGTGGAATATTGGATACCGATCTCAAAGTTACGTCTACATCACACCTACCTACCTTCGTGAATACCTTGGTTATTTATACAACACCTTCCGCTCTCCAGTAGTCATTACTGAGTTCGGCTTCCCTGTATTTGCTGAAGCCGAGAAAACCGACCTGTCCGACCAACTCTTCGATACACCTCGCTCGATCTACTATTTGAGCTATTTGTCCGAGGTTCTGAAGGCGATCTGGGAGGACGGCGTCAATGTGAAAGGCGCTTTTCTTTGGGCACCAGTTGACAACTGGGAATTTGGCGATTATGACGCGCACTTTGGAGTTCAGGTCGTAAATAGGACAACGCAGGAAAGAAGGTACAAGAAGAGCTTCTTTGATGTGGTGGACTTCATGAAAGCAAGAGGAATCACGTAGATTCCTTCAATTCACCTTTGCACCCGCAGACCTTTTAACCTTGACCAAGTGCAAAACAAGCTTCTATGCCGGCTTCGAGCCTTGACAGCTTTTGAGTAATTTCTAGCTTGTTCAAAGAATGACTGCAGTGTCTCTCCTCCCGTGACTGGGACGCAGTTAGTTGCCCCATTCGTGTCCACAGTCGTGCTTACCTGCCGCATGGATCACAATCCATGAGTCTCATTCCTATACGCTGAATCTAAACTTCAATAAAGCTGATGCACAAATTCCGGAGAACCGGCTAAGTTATATGCGCAGTAAAATTCTCCAGCACAAGTCTCATTTGTCTTCCATTTACGACGAAGACATTTATGCCATGCTTTTAATAGCTTTTTTGATACAAGTCTTTGTTGAGCTCTGAACCAGATGCTATGCGTGAAATCCAATAACCGCAATGCTCGACGAGAGGGTAGAGACATAGAGGCATAGTACGGGGTGCAGTGTCAGCTGTGGTGACACAAACTCCAGCGACAGACATTCCAACAGGTCATCCTCCTTCTCTTCAATTTGGGAGATCTGAGTAGGCTCAACCAGCAACACCGGCAGCCTGTGGATTGAGAAAGACTGCCACAGACCGTGCTGGACGATAACAGGCCATATCCGTAGTTGAGGATCGTGTTCCCAGACCTGATATGTGGGAGAAAGTCGACTTAAAGGATGAAGAGTTCTTCCCAAAGCTTAGCAAACATCTCGAGCAAGTGAATGAGCTAGATGTCGGGGTTTTTCCTGCCCTCAAAGAAGAATTTACTGAATTTCTAAGATACAAGATCTTCAAGCGAGAGTGAGAACCGGAAGACAATTCTCTACCAAATTCAAACGATTAAGGTCGGGAGTGATCGCAGAATACCAGGGCAACTGGCAGGCGCACCAGCTACTTGAAGTTGGAGGTTTCGGTCATGTAGGATTGTGAATCAGGAAAATGTATAGGACGAAGTCGTGGACGGTCTTGCGTCGAGCATGACGGCATATACACCTGGTCGAATAAGACTGGTTTGTCAAGAGAAAGAGTTATGACGTGGCGTGTCGACCAATCGTACGTTAAGAACTTCGTGCAGCTGAGAGCTTTCAAATGTCTCATAGGACAAGGCAAGAAGGAAGCCGGAACTGTGCCAGAATTGATGAAGTGAATCTACTATCTTGGATACGCCCTCGCGCCACAAACTGATGCTGCAGAGCTTAAGAGACAATGAAGCTCAAGATAGAGTTGCAAAGCGGGGCTATGCTTTCCATTTCACACAAGCTATGAATTTTTGGAATGCTGGTAAAGTGATATATGACCTCGCCACGCTTTCTAGGGAATGAGACTATGGTCGTATATCTACTCATCGTGAAGATCAGCACGTGGCTTATCGTCGCAATGCTATGGGCAACTTTGACAGGCGATCATTCTCAACCACTAACAATGTGAAGAACAGCAATCACAGAGTCCACCACTAACGAATCGAAGGTCCAGAAAAAGGAACTGGGTCGAACGTATAGCGGGGAGCTGACAGATCTTGTTCAAGCTTGCATGCGGCCCCGGGTGATAGACCAAATCAATGCTCACGAACTTTTGGAGCGGACTTAAGCAAATGTGAAGAGACTTGATGAGAAGTGCAGCAACGAGGTGCCGAAGGTCTTTCGTCGAAAGAACGAAATTAATGACATGCCTCTAGGTTCTGAAGATTTTCCGCAATACAAAGGAGGTACGGAAGGCGGGATTAGAGAGGACGACCATCTCACAATACTGCTTGGGATAACCCATGATCCTGGTTGGGGTAAGTTGCAACTTCGAGGAGGCAAATGGAAAGAAAGCGTTGTAGAGTGGTAGAACAGAAAACTAACGGTCCAGGAGCCTAAGACTTGAAAGAGGCATGTAGAGTCATAAAACCTTGCAATCGCAGGAATGAGGCTGAGAAATACTTTGTCAAAAAGCTTGTTGAGCATGAAGCAGACTTTGAAGGGGATGTAGCCGCAGTAAGCGAAGCCTAGGAGGATTGAACAATACGAATGGCAAGAAAGAGGTCTTAAGCGCAAAATAGCTAGCCCGAGCCATTGCCTTCTCCGCAATCGTGCACGGGTGCTTTGCTATGCTCCTGTCCTCACATCGCCCTCCATCCTTGATCAACGGTCAATTCAGCACCATTTATCCCATTCGCCCCTGCCAAAAACACGATCGCCCTTGCCACATCATCTGGCCACACAATACCTGGCATGGTATCATGTGCAAGCTTCAACGACATATACCCTGACATATCGAACTTCTCGTTCCCGCTGTTTGCCATGATGTTCGTTGCGACACCGCCTGGGATGATGACGTTACATCTAATCCCTTCCAATCGATACATCCACGCTGTGTTGCGGCTGAGGCCAAGCAGTGCATGTTTCGAGGCGGTATAAGCAGCGCCAGCAGCGGCTCCCGATACAGCAGCAAAGGAGCAGACATTGACGATGGTGCCTTTGTGAGGTGGAAGCTTTGTGCTTGAGCCGGTTCCCTCTACTGGGCCTCCTGGTTTACTGAGGAAATGGGGGATTGCGGCACGCATAAGGTAGAAGGGACCATTGAAGTTGACGGACATTACGCGGGTGAGTTGGTCATTTGAGGTGTCGGAGACTCGCTCTATGAAAGCGGATGGTGAGTGGAATGGCGAATGGATGGAATGGTATAAATAATGTGCTTACCGAATTTGTCGGTGATACCAGCAACATTGCAAAGGATGTCAATACCGCCCCACTTGTCGACGACTTGCTTAACAGCCGCTTCAGCGTCTTCTTGCGAAGACACATTGCATTTGATGTCGAGTCTGTTCGGATCGGAAGTGGCAGTGGCCGGTTCTCTTATGTCAAGACAGGCGATCTTGGCACCTTCGGCTGCGAAAAGGGCGACCGTCGCAGCTCCAATGCCATTGTTGGCACCGGTGACAATGACAATCTGAGGGTTTGTGTTAGTGACATGACAATGGTGGTAGCATCGGAAAGATGGTATTGTTGAACGTACATACCTTATCTTTGAATGACATGGTGTGCTACCTCGCTTGTCTATCGTTTAAAAAGGAATGGTCCGTTGCAGATCTCCTCTTCCTCAATGGCTATTAGTAACAAGACAGATGTGAGAAATCAAGCGGTTCCTATCTTCCACAGCAGGATAGATATAACGGAACTCAGGTAAACGCCTTCGGTAGCGAAGTACTCCGAGCATCCAGCTCATGCCATGCACAATATTCGCATGGCACCACATCAGCCTTCAGGGCATCGTGGCATCCGAGTAAAATAAAGTTTAGGCGGAAGGCCTAAACGGGGTCCACTTGAAAAGATACAACGCGGGGAAGTGCTCTACTCATACCAGCAACATAATTGCACAAAAAGATTATCTATTCTTCATCGACATGCGCTGGAGGATACAGCCCACATCGAGCCATTATTGTAATGCTCGAACTCTTCTACACTATTGTTTCTTGCATCTGAGAAAGGGTTATCCGAAGCACTTGCTTGCATGACTGACCTTGGGAGGAGACAACGACCCTTAGTGCTTGACGGCCCGATATGATGTCATTCTGTAAACAATGTTCCTCCACATGCACAACGCTACGTCCTCGACATTCTTCGTAGATTCGGCCACATAGCTACGATACTTGCGCACACTCTTGAACGACCCCTTTTATCTGTCCTAATTCAGCATGACTGCCCAACCTTTAGGCGCCGGCACCATTCCTATCCACCCCTCTGATCCGCAACTTTTCCAACACATCTCTACGTACGACTTTCACTCCGACACCGACTACCAATCTGGTCTCTCTACAATTCTTGGCCACCCCGAAACTCCCGCCACAGAAGCCGAACTAGCTCAAAACCAAGACCTCGTACTACAAGCACAATGCTTCTATCTCGCACGAAAATATGGTCTTCCCACCATTGATGTGGATGGGTACAAGCGATGGCTTGTCGATCAGGGTAGTAAGCCTAGCGCTCCTGTAGAAGCACATAATAGAACGGATGGTGCGAAGGCACAGCCACAGCCAGTCTCTCCAGAAGCAGCCTCAGCACCACCCACATCCCCCTTCTCCCGCCCTAGCGCTCCAACCCCCTCGACAGCCGCCTCAGCATCAACCCTTCCTGTTCAACCACATTCCCAGACTTTGAACACAGATAACCCTATTACAGTCGCAAACTCCACATCCCCCGGTCCCGCACCACCATATCCGACCTCCTTTGCTGACATTGTGGATCTGATAACTCAGAATAAACCGGTGCCAGGAATTGAGGAGGTGCCGGATACGGTGCTGGAGCTGGGAAGTTCGAAGAGGGATAATGCAGTCAGAAGGAAGAAGCCATGGGAGAAAGAGGAAGTAGAAGAAGTAGAGGAAGGTGAAGAAGGTGAGGAAGGGGCAGTAGAGGAACACGTGGATGTGGAGAAGAGAAAAGAGACAGGCGAAGGAGTTTTGAAAATTCTGCAACCTGGTGCTGTACCGGATTCGGGATTGGTTGCCAAAGAGTGAAAAATCATCCACATCAACACCACCGAAACTTCACTGTCCTACGGGCGGCCACTGACTGAGGTGTCAATCATGGAATTGACACCTTGAATCGAGCATGTCATACCGCTGGGAGGTCTGGCGCTCGTAGCAGCAACATGATACTATGGATCAAGCAGAGCAGCAGGTATGACTCGCGGGTGTTCCTCAGGTTACCAGATCCTACTATCAATATCCATACCGCCCATGCTAGGACGCGCCGAATGCCGCTCCTGATTGATACCCAGAACCATAAAAATGCGTTCAGAGCGAGCAATAGAAAGCAGAGACTTCTCCTATTCGAAGATAGCGTCCGCAGAAATTAGATCGGCAGGAAATGAAAAGTGAAGCCGAGCGTGGCATGGTGTGGCTTGTTGGGATAGCCTATTTAGCAGATGCGATCTTGAAGCCTTTACGCCAGAGACCATCAATGCGTTAGACTTCAAAGAGCCTTACTGTGCCAAATATGTAGTAGGGTAATGAAACAGGAAAGAGCTAGAAGCAGTGTGCGCTACTCATAGGTTGCTACGAATTTCAAGGTGACACAGATTTAACAATGACACTAAAGCACATGACACGGTTATTCTGATATAGGCTTTTTAGCGATACGGCAAGTATTGTGTGCACTAGAAGGCACAATTGGAGTGAGTGAGAGGGATCCTTTTCATATCATAGGAATTGAATATTAGTGCTATGGTACAACCAAGAGCATATGCTCGTATCAACATAAATGGATTAACCAGTGCGGTCGAACACGTCAGTTAAACATGCTGCGCTCTAATCCTGCACTGTATCTTGAATTTCCTGAATTGTCTTGCTTGCATTGACATACTTGTTAGAAGTAGTCAAGCTCTGAAGCCACACCCAAAACAACCACCCATTCTCAGCTCTTCCATATTGGTCCTCCAAGAACATACCCATTGCGACCAAATAAGAGATATACGAGCAAACCATTTCGATGGAAAGCATGTGCGATGCAGGAATCTCGGAACCAACGTTGTTTCGCATAAGTCAAGATGACATCTCATCGGTAAGCAGGTGTCATAAGACTCTTCTCGTGGTCGTATCAGTATTCCAAGGCAATAGGTAGTATAGCCTATCGCAAAGTTGACAATGTCTAGAATACTTAGAACTTGGCGACATATGATGCAGTAGTAGATCTTAAACCATTCGACCAAGAAGTATTGGAGCTATCGAAATCGTGTAAATTGGTTTCGTGGTTGGCCAGGAGCTCCAAAAGGGTTGACCACAGCACCAGGGCCTGGACGAGTCACCGAAGCTGGGTTGCAGCAGAGCATTGCGACCCGGGAACCGAATTTCGAGCCTCGAAGGGACACCATGTGCTTTCGAATGTGAATAGCGACTTGCTCTCGCTGTTGTTGATGAGTGTTCATCAAGATCCATTGAACGAGATAGTTGCCATACTGATCGCCAGCGATGTCAATGAGAGGAATTCGAGGTCGATCAGGGTGAGACGTGGTGATGACATTGAGATATCGGTCAAGGAACTCAATGCCACCAATCTTGAGACATTTCTCAACCACCTTGGAAGCATATTGGTCAATGCTGTAGCTGTAAGCGTTGACAAGAATGTGGTTGATGACACGTCGCTTGTCGGGTGGAGCACTATGTTCGCAGAGGTGTTGGATGCACCAGTTACCGAACTGACCATGAGCAATGAGATCAATGTTCACGATGACCTCTTCGATGGCTGGTCGCTTCTCTTCCTCAACGCAGTTCTCGAAGATGTTCTGGACAACCAAGCTTCCAGTCTCACCAAGTGCAACTTCATGCCACATACCGCGAAGAGCTTCGTTCACTTTAGCCATAACCTGAGGTGGCTCGCCACTCCATCGCAGCTCGAACAACTTTTGCCAAACATGACAAGCATACCGATGGATGACAGTGTCGGGAATTCGTCGAAGCAGTTCACGAACCATGTCAGCCTTGTGGCTTTCCGGAACAGAATCGAATGCCTTCTGGATAACATGACACCCGAAAGGATCCATGCTCAGAGAAATGACATTGCCGTGAATAGCGTCAGCAATAGCTATGACCTGATCGGGCGTGCTATGCTCGAAGCATCGCTGAACGAGGAAGTTGCCGAAGCGGTTGATCATGAGAGGGTAGGCCTGATTGATAATGGATTCAACAATCTCGAATTTTTGCTCGGCAGTTCCCACTTTCAACTTTTGTTGCAAGAAGATTGAAGCTTGCTGATCGTTGTTGCAAACGATCTTATCGACGATGTACTTCCAGTCACAGGAGACTGATTTATCAAGCAAACGTCGATAGTTCATTGGTTCAAGAGGAGTAATATATGTCTGTCCCTGACTCTGAGCAGCATAGGGTGTAGTCAGACCCAGTCCTTGACCCATATTGAACTCGGTTGTTGTTGGAGAAGCGGTAAGCATATTGTGGAGCGGTCGGCCAGTGTTCAGGAGGTTTTGGTTGAGCTGCAGCTGCATGGTCAGATCAGAACCAAGCGCAGCGTGAGAGATGCCTGGAGAGAGTGGTTCAATACCGGCAGCGTTGTATGCAGTAGCCTGTCCATAGTTCGCACCATACTGAAAAGGCCGTCTGGTGGCGGCTCCTGACTGGTACAGGTCACTGTACGGAGCGTTCGTGATGGTTGGGGAAGGACCAGCACCAGATTCGCTCGAGAAAGTTCGGCCAGCCACTTGATTTCCTCGTGCAGCATCGTAGTATCCTACATTGGCTGGGCTGTAGATAAGATCAGAATCTTCATGTCCTTGAGCTCGAACATCTCTGCTTGCATGTTGAGTGTCAACTGTCAGGTACCCAGCCTTGCTGGTAGCGCCTCCAAATCGGCTGCGAGCTGTGGTGGTAAGATTACCAGATAGGCCCAATGCTTGGGTGTCATGAGCCGACCAGTTCAGGCCAGTGAAGGGTCGAGCAGCCGAGTCAAATGCACTGATGAAGAGAGTCAGCAATTGGGTTTGGCGAAGGAGAATGTTGAAGGACTCGCTTACCTGTGCATAGAAACAACGTGACTATCGGACGGTGGAAAGTCGGCCTCTGAAGGACTTGGAAGAGCTTGCTCCATAGTATGCTTGAAGTTGCGTGTCTCCTCAAGTTCTCGCTTCTGTTGATTAATTACAGACTTGGCAACTTCGAGTTCACGCTTGACGCGCTCCATTTCTGCGTTCGTAGCTTTGACAGACTCATCAAACGCTTCCGTGGCGGGTGTGTTGAGGGCTGAACCGGAGGATTTGTCCATGTCTCTAGCACTGCTAGAGTCGGAATCAGTCTTGTTGTCGGCTTCCTTCTTGATTGTAGCCTTTCGAACATCGTAGGCGGTACCGTACTGAGTGGATTGACCCTTGGGAGCAGTATTCACCTCAATAGGTGTCGGCTTCCGAGAGTCATTCAATCGAAGCTTATCAAGCATGTCTTCGATGTTTCCTTGCGGAGAACGATCCTGTCAAAGTTGGTTAGCCATATTCTACTAGAGACACACGTTAAATTTACTTGCCTTGCTAACACTTCGAGTAGGTTGAAGATTACCCAATGTGTTGGTCTGCAGAGGTTTGGGGATATTGTTGCGCTAATGGGAGTTAGCGTTGTGAAGGTATGCACGGTCCAGAAACTTGCCTTGACAGATACACGTGGAGTATTTGCATCATCCACAAGCTCATCCGGGACCTTTATGGCAGGTGTCGGCTTGCGAGCCCCTTTGGAGTCGAGGCCTTGATAGGAAGCCATAGGGACCAAATGTTCATGTAGGTATAATCAAGTACCACAATATGTGAAGTGTTGCTCGTAGGACAATTGAGAGGTAGAGAGCAAAGGTAGTCAAGATGGTTGCGTGCAAGATACACTCGAGATGAGGGAGAGAGTGTCGGTGGCGATGGGAGGGAGAGACAATAAGATCGTGGTGGAAGGTCGAGAGAAATGGAGTCGCAATCGAATTGTGTTGGTAAAGTGCTGGGTGACATGGGAAAGAGGAAGGTGCAGTCTGTTTGCGTTGCACCTGCATCCAATGGGTCACCACGATGCGATGCAAGTATGGTTCCCGAGGTGGTAGCTCTTTCCAAACAACTGCGCAGCCTTGCGGGCCTCTAGAGCCCATGCACTCTTCACACTTATAACGTTGTCAATACGCTGTAGTCGTTTTCGAAGAAATCTCAACCCTCAGCACCGCCAATTTTCAGGTCATCGAGCTTTATCATTCAATATTGCAAAGTCTGGTTGACCTGTTTCCCCTCAACGTTGGTGTTAACCACACTGTTTGCTTGAAGCTTTTATCGCTGACACCACTGACTACTGACTCTGAATGCTCGTCAGGCAATGGACGAAGGAGTACAGTCCTTAGCCAGTCTAACACGCAATGATTGCTTCCTCCTCAGGTTTGCTCCACCAGTACGTTGAAGTAGATGGCAAAAGCTTGATGAAATAGCTTTTGGCTGGTGTTTACATGTCACAAGAGCGAAAATGTTTGCCTTCCCTAGCAACAGCCTCAACATAAGCCGCGTTAGGAAGCAAGTCCAATGCAGCACTAGAACAGTGCAATATATCCTTACTGAGTGGCGGTGCCACGTCTTTGTTGTTGCTGCTATCGCCCTCTGCGCATGCAAGGATCTAGAAAGATCCTTTGCTACGTAAAGTTGGCTTAAATGGCCCCTTTGTCGCGTATCTCTTGCCTATGGTTTCTTCAGCTCATGGAAGTCACATATCATTCTTTTCGCGACAGCAAAATAACCTCAGAGGCGGCGTCTGGTACACCAGCGTCAATCGAGGTACATTCGGCGCACTGCAGGGTACGGCATTGTGTGAATAGAAACAGCGGATGTCTAAGAGTTTGAGATACCACAGTGTATGGTTATGCGGACCAAAATGGACTCACATCTTTTCAAGCCGGTCATGGCTCGTTAGTTTGTCAACCACAATCTTGAGACTGAAAGCAAAGCCATCACTATCCAACAGGGACAACTCGAAACTATCCGCAACAGAAGGGAAGGCGTCAGTCTTACTCAAGCCCTGTTTGAAGAAAGCTTGCAATAGAGCTGTAGTTAGAGCATTATTCACAACGATACCCTCAAAGCTTTCGCCAATGTTGATTTGAATGAGAACTGGTCCATACATAGCTTCGTCAGTCAAAAACTGTACCGCCGAAAGCCGATGACCAACGTATCATCTAAATTTGTGGTCGTATGCTAGTTAGGAAGGACTTCTATAGCTGCGGTTATGTTGGACATGCTGGAATAGTCTATATGCCATGGACGTCATTCAAAGCAACCCTCAGGAGCAGACTGTTTGCTTCGGCAGGTGGACCATGAAGGGTAACGAGGATTGGAGTTTCGCCATATGATTTATCTTCGATATCCGCCGCCGCTCTGATGATAGCATAGCTCAGGACCTCGGTCATATGCACAAAGGTGAACCTGTGCGTTCTGCACCCTTCAGCACTTAGTCATCATCATCAGCTTCCTGATCTTGTCATATGAGTCCGAAGCTGAGTGGGGTCCGTTCTGGTAGCACAAAGTCGCATATACTGGCTTCGAGGCAGGACGACAGCTTTAGCCAGAACCAACGGACTTCAGGGCAATATGTCTGCTCCCCCTGAAACAAGGCCGACTGCCTGATGTTGAATGAGCTTTGAACCACTCTTACTATTGGGACAGTTCAGCAGATAATTGTCGTCCTTGCAGAACTTCTGAATGATGATGGCAAGAGATAGGGGCTACTCAATCAACCAACCATGAAAGAGCCCCGATGCGATGAGACTACTGGGTAGCAGCCGAAAATCATTCTGGACCTTTTCGACTCCCGTTCCACCCCAACATCGAGTTCCTTTTCCCAACTTTACTTCTTTTGTAAACCTCATATCAAGCACCTCCGCCTCTGACCGTTAAATCAGCTTGCTGTGGAGGTCAGTCGAGATCATAAATGTTTCTTTCAAAACGCAGTAAGCCGGCATTAGAGTATTCGAGCATAATATCAAAGTGGAATCTCATCGAGAGCGCAAATAATTGGCGATTTTATATCGCCACTCTTATCCACGACGAATACTGCATAGCGAACGAGCCATATTGTTTGTGTGAAGTGCCAGTCAATGCGGCTGTGGTTTATGCTCCACCTCACGACCATGCCAGAATTTGTGTTGATCATTTCAAATGCAGAGTCAGGCCACTGTAAGGTTGTGTTTGCTGTCAAGAGACTTAAACAACCATGCTGTCGGGCAAGAGAGCGTGAAGGCTCGATTTGCTTAAAGCAGCACTGTTGATGTGCTGTGACAGCAAAGACGAAGATCAGTCCTAAGAAAGGGATTATCGCCAGTATCTGCTTCCTGCTTTCAGTGTCAACTTATCTAAGATCGATATCCATCTTGCAAAGTTTATGTCGATGTCGTCAATGATGCCGACCTCATCAGTGTGAGGTGTCGAGGGAGGTACAAAGAAAGTGGACACGCCAGTGATCAGTGAATATGATAGCCTGAAGGCAGGTTCGCACGTGCGTTTTTCTGCCCCTAAAATTTCCTACTTTCGGCAAACCTTCTCTATATGGCAATTGCTGCAGCGGCCATCAATCTTCGTGCTCATCGTCTGCATGAGCCCCAGTACCAGTGTCTGGACACTGCTTCGTTCTTACACACTTCACACCCACACCACAGCAACCTACATCCCTTTTCCTGAACGGCTCTGAACTTTTTGGTACACGAAATGTCCTAAGTTCAGTAGACAAAGCTCCGACCGGTGTTCTAATGAACCTTTGGACAATGCAGCCCATCGTCAACCACCATTCCTAGACTATGAACACAACGACGATGACACAGAGTCCTGAAACTCAAAACGTGGCACAACGATCTTTGTCGCCGAACACAGCAGTAAGAGCCTCTTCAGAGAATGAGCGGTTCCCTTCATTCGACTACTCAGCGCAGCCGACGGTTGGACTGCCTGCCGTTTCCGAAAGTCCAGCAGAAGCAAGACCAACGGAATACAGATGGCCGAGTCGAAGGGCAACTCAACGTCTACCAACAGCGACAAGACATGCGGTACCTCATGGACACAGGCAAAGACGTAGTGTCAGCGATGCGCTTGCGAGATTTCGCAACCGACAGGGTAGCGTGAGCGAGAATGCGCAGGAACTGGCTGAAGCACTAAAGGCACCTGTGTCCTACAAACTGATTGTACGGTCCAAGCTCTCTTGACGCTATTGAGTGCTAACAAATCTTAGACTCTGTGTGTTGTCTGGTACATGACCTCGGCACTTACCAACACATCCTCCAAATCCATTCTGAATGCCTTTCCTAAGCCGGTTACCCTAACGATAGCGCAGTTCGCATCGGTGTCTCTATGGTGCCTGATACTTGCCTGGCTTGCAGCTGTTATACCGCCTTTGAAGAGAAGCGTTCCGGCGCTGAGAAACGGGTTGCGATATCCGTCATGGGATGTGATATCCACAGCTTTACCACTCTCAGTGTTCCAGTTACTAGGCCATCTATTAAGCTCATACGCTACCTCGAAGATACCAGTGTCCCTTGTACACACTATCAAGGGTCTGTCACCCCTTTTCACTGTTCTTGCCTACCGGCTGGTTTTCAGAATCAAATATGCCCGGGCCACATACCTTTCACTCGTGCCTCTCACCGTTGGAGTTATGCTAGCATGCTCAACAGGCTTCTCGACCAATTTCTTGGGTATCGGCGCATCTCTAGTTGCTGCTATTGTCTTCGTTACTCAGAACATCTTCTCCAAAAAGCTCTTCTCAGCGTCGGACCGAGCAGCAGTAGAAGGGGATGTGCAGCAAGGAAAGAAACTTGACAAGCTCAATTTGCTGTGCTATTGCTCATTAGGTGCATTGATGTTCACTACTCCAGTATGGCTTTACACTGAGGGTTTCAGTATCATACAGGACTACTGGCAAGATGGTGCTGTGGGTCTCTCCATGGGAAAAGGCGCGCTTGATCATGGCCCTCTGTTTTTAGAATTTATGTTCAATGGGGTCTTTCATTTCTTGCAGAACATCATGGCGTTCATCTTGCTATCAATGATGTCCCCAGTATCATACTCGGTGGCATCGCTCATCAAGAGAGTGTGGGTGATTGTGATCGCGGTCATATGGTTCCGAAGCTCGACTACAAGGATTCAAATGGTCGGCATTGCGATGACCTGCTTCGGTCTGTACTTGTACGATCGGACAAGCTCAGAGGATGCGGCAGAACGCAGAACAAAAGCCGACCATTTCCGGCACAAACAGTCGCTTCTTCCTCTTGCAGAGAAGGCCGAACGAGATTCACCAAACGGACATCCTATACAGCCTGTTCCGGGTATGAATGAGAAGTTCAACTTTCCTGGATCACACTTTAAGAGAGATGACGATGTGGGCAGAGCTGGTGCCACTAATGCCGGACAGTGGCTGCCACCAGGCACAAAGCAGGAAAGTACTTGGGAGCCAGGAGATCGATCGTCAAAGCAGTAGAAAGCATCACACAACATGTTGTAAATAGCGTTGGCGTTAGGTGTGCTCCTAGTTGATGGATGTGCGCATGAATGTAATGAAAGGAAATCATAGACTTGGGACGAGATCAGCAATATCTTGTCTGACAATCAAAATCTGCACAAGCTCCCTGCTATATATTCTCAGAGCCCAGAAGTGCCATTCTACGTCAAGATCAATTGTTTGGGGATAGATTTTATGTAGCGACCGTCGGTAAGGAACAGGCTCATCATCGTACATTTCTTGCGAAAATGTCGTAGGTGCTCCAGCTACGGCGCGATCTGCTCTTGGAGCACGTAGCAGAGGAAGAAGAGATAGATGTCAGTAGACAGCCCAGCCTCCTACAATAAAACATGTCCTTGAATGAGTTTGTTATGAAGAAGAAGAGGAAGGAGGGACGGACCAAACAAGCTCGAAAGAAAAGTTTATTGTGCAGTTCCTGGTGAGGCCTAACACAGCAGGTGGGCCGAAGCTCAGTCAGCGCGCTCGGCATGGCATGGGGCTGAGCCGCCGCGAACCCTGCGACTCTGGACAGACTTAGACAACTTCGATATCCTGTTCATATATGACCGTCACGAGAAGGTGACCAACAAGATGTCACAGACTCAGACTTTACAGCATTCAGACTCCATGGAAGCGGAGGATCCGCATCAGGAATCAACCAAGAAGCATAAGAGCAGGAGACCTGCCAGTTCGTTTCCGGCCTTCCCAATGCCTAACTTGTGCTGACCCGGTGCAGATACTGCGTTTCGGCAGCAGAGACTGAAGGCATGGCAGTGAGTTGTTGAAAGATGGCATGCACACGATGACTGACCGACCGTGACTAGACCCATTCTCACCCCGAAGACCGTCCTCCCCATCTTCTTTGCAGTCGGCATCATATTCGCGCCTATTGGAGGACTACTGCTGTGGGCTAGCACTACGGTACGCCACGATATCGCGATCCTCAATGGCGAGCATTTATGCTAACGGTGGTGCGAAGGTGCAAGAGCTGTCCATCGACTATACGAACTGCGCCGACGCCCCAAATGACTTCGGCCCCATCCCCGATGGCAACGTCCACTCTGCCTTCAAGTCGTCGAACACAACCAGCAGAGCGCAGTGGAAGAAGACCGTCGAGACTGTAACGCCGCAATATGGCGTCGAACAGAACGACGCTACAGTGTGCACGCTACAGTTCACTCTCCCTAACGATATCGGCCCGCCTGTGTACCTCTACTACCGCCTTTCCAACTTCTACCAGAACCACCGACGATATGTCAAATCGCTCGACCTCAAGCAACTGAAAGGCCAATTTGTCAGCAACAGCAGCATTGATGGAAGTTCTTGCAACCCCCTCAAACTCGGTCCAGATGGGAAGGCGTACTATCCGTGCGGCTTGATCGCCAACTCGATCTTCAACGACACCATCAACAGCCCGAGGATAGTCAGCACATCCGGCGGTCAGGAGGCGGCAAACTATACCATGACCAACAAAGGCATTGCATGGGGCAGCGACCTGCAGTTGTACAAGAAGACGCAGTACACCAATGATCAGGTTGTGCCTCCTCCGAATTGGATTTTGCGTTATCCAGATGGGTACACTGATGAGAACCCCATTCCCGATCTGTCGCAGTACGAGGAATTTGCTGTATGGATGAGAACAGCTGGTCTGCCCACCTTCAGCAAACTTGCTCTGAGGAACGACAATGATGTAATGGTGGCCGGCACATACCAGGTTGCTATCTACGACTGTGCGTGGCCTGCTCTTGAATCTGCACGAATACTAACGGTTTCTAGTCTTTCCAGTCAAGCTCTACGGTGGCACCAAGAGCCTTTTCATCTCGACCCGAACAGTCATGGGTGGTAAGAACGACTTCCTCGGTATTGCCTATCTCGTGCTTGGTGGACTGTCTATTGTGCTGGGTGTGTTCTTCACTGTTGCAAACTTGATCAAACCGAGGTATGTCTCTCCACAACTCTTGTCTTCACAAAACCATTCTCTAAGAGCTGCAGAAAACTCGGTGACCACACCTACCTCTCATGGAACAATGACACTCCAGCATCAGCAACCACTACTGGTCGAGATACAGCACGGTAAGGATGTAATGACAATATGTATGACAGAAAGCACGGGAGTTTGGAGTCAACCAGGGTACCGTTGGGAAAGAGCTGTGGTTACTTTCATACCTAGATTTGGTGCGCGATCGAGGAATATTCGGTATACCTTTTTTGAGAATGCAATTTTGGCGCGAACAAGTCCCCTTTTCACGTCATGGATGGCACCGCTGTTTCCACACTTATCCCCAGAACCCAACATGGCGGAAATTCTAGCAGCCAATCCATGTTTCTTTCTCACTAGATGCACTGACAACGTTTTAACACAGCTGGTCTAGGTGCTCACAGCGGCGACACAGGCTTCTCTCCATATCTTACAAATAGTCAGAGAGTGTCATTCTGGTAAGTATGTAGCGCCTGATCTGGTACCCTCACATTTCTCAGAGCATTTGTTTCGTGTCCTCGAGGGGCATGAACGATTCAGCTCCGCCAACAAAACAAGAGACAGGCATGTCCCGCTCGCAGCACTCTATCAGTTTGGAAACAATATGCCCAAACTTGATAGATGAACTTTGCAGTTGTACAATCAGACCAAGGTTAGATCGTGATCACACAAGCCCATAATGAAACGACTAACACTCGCCCTTTTCACCCTCATATTCTTTATCTTCACCGTCTTTGCAGCCTCCTCTGAAAAACTCAATGGCTTTGACATCGCAGTAATGGCCGCGAAACGAGATCGACGACTCCATTAAACCACTAAACCATCCCTAACAATGACGGCCCGGTCAAGCCCTGCGATCGAACCACCCCAGATAACGATGCTGAAATTGCGAGCAATGATTCAGACCTAGAACTACGATTTCCCGCCAATTGCCCACAGAGGCATCACATACAATACTTCGGCAATCTTCTACGAACCCAGCGGTCCCTGTGCGACTGATAAGTTGTCTATTTATCCTAATGCTGATCCGTCTTTTCTTCCTGCGGGTTTCACTACGGCAAAGACGACTACCAGTACAAGCAGCAAGCCCCTCGAGAATCAGCAGGCCAGAAGTTCTGAGCTTGAGCTAAACATTGATACCAGACACCTTAAGAGACGCGGCGGTAGGTAGAATTCATTGCTCTTGCCTATTGCTTCCACCAAACGACTCTCCTTCACTTCGCTATCGCATTCACAGCCCACCAACTGGGCTTCCCACGTGTATACAGACCATTTCCCTAGCACCCCCTTACCCCAGCACTGCCAATTGCACCTAGCCTATTTCTTATTCCTCTGCCATCGCTGCTCCGCCGGTAGCTCCTGGCAAGTCCCGTTGTATGCCACTCGTCATCTCATGCAAAAATGTTTCAACTTTTTCTCTTTGTTCTCATCCGATACAGTCCAAACTCCTGTCTTGTACATACGACATACATGTACTCATGCTAAAACGATATCCTCGTTCGAAAGCGCTCTGTGACGCCTGTGACGAGAAAATCATCACAGTATATGGTTTACTATTCCTTGGTTCTCTGATACTAATACTCTCTACACGAATTGCATCTTCTGCTACCGGTCGTCCAACTCCTCAGGTCCTCAACATCCCAACAAAACCGGCATAACGGATTTCGGGTTAATGTTCTTTGATACCAGTATTACGTGCACGAAGAACAAGAATAAGGATTGCGAGATGCGGGGCTTACCAATCAACGGCGATGGATAGTAAGGGGTAGCCGTATGGAACAGCTTTCAGGGAGCAATTTGCCTTATGGCAGAAGTGAGACTCGGCAAGCAGACAAAACATGATCGTTGTGGTGTTGATATTGCGGTTCATAAACTCTTGGAAATGACACATTTCTCATGGTCTTTTCAAGACGCATCCTGGTGTCCCAAAAGAAGCCACCCTTGGTTAGAGGCTAAGATTTTTAGAATAACGGTACGAACGGTATCTTTACCAGAAATCACACTTAATTCACTCCGTTTCCAATTTAAAATGAACACTACCAGACAGTAGAATGATTAAGTTCAAACGATACTGTACGACCATCACATCTCATACAAAGTGTAAGAGTATGGTTCGGTATTGGATAGTGCGAGCCATAAACCAAAGTTGCTTGAATCGACTATGGTTAAGAAGCAGATAACAATGAGAACCTGTTACAAGATGGCTGAAGACATATATATGTCAAACTCACTGTCCTGTTGTTATATCTCATACCCGAAAAGAACCATCAACGTTCACTAAGAGTAATCCGCTCTATCACACATACATATCAAATAAAGACTTGTACATATTGCCCTCAAAGAACAGCCTCATCAACCAACACACAAGGCAGATATGTCTTACAATTTATATATCCTCTCGACCCTCCTGCACGCCGGCGTAGAACCGGAACAACAAATGAACAACACCAAACGAGCCCCACTCGATCATCCATTGCGCGGGGGTTGTGCAGGAGAACTTCGAGAAGGACCTGAACTCGAGTCCACCCCCCAGCGACGGGCCTCGCCTCCTCCATCATGCTCGACCATCCCAAGGCCCGTCCCACACCACATTCCCCCAGCACGAGAAACCAGCCCTGGATTCCCCACCGAGAGAAGCTCAAGACCAAGCCCAGGTCTCGCAGGAATACGGTGGGTCGACGAGATCGAGCAACGGCAGAACCAGAGACAGCAAGATTCAAGAAGGAGTAGTACCAGCACCAGCACCAGTAACAGCAAAACCCGACTGCAACGGTTCTGGGAGAAAATTGAACAGAAACTCAGGAAGTTGTCACGGAGGAAGAAGAGACAGGATCCTGACGTCGACGGTGGAAGTTTGTCTGACGAGGCTCAGATCGAAGTCTTAAAGGGCTTGGAAGTCCATTGTGATCTGGGCAAGCGTCTCGCTGCCAATGATATGGCGGCGTATTATGCGGATGATAATGATACGTTGTCGATGCTGGTTGAGCGGCTCTCGCTGGGTTGGGTTGCGGATTGATCGGTGGGAGTAGCTTGGTGAACGGTCAGGGCTTGTTGTGGGAGGATTATGTATGCGTGAATTGATGTGTAACCTGTGGAGATGGATGGCTGGCTGGCCGTGTGTCCGGGATACCAATGATGCTACTGGTTGGCGAGGCTATAGATTAACGAGTTCGATAGAACCTAGAAGTGGTGGTGATCGGCCCAATTCTATATCATTGTATGATGGGATCAAGATCTCGAGAGAGGTTATAGCAAGGGCAGCGACAGGAAAAGAGACAGTGTTGTGTAGTGTAAAATATGGGGCTTTTTACTGGTACTCTCCAAGAGCCCAAAGAATATAGATAGCACAACTGAAGGATTTTTCTTCAATTCTCAATATACATACATACCTATGTACACTTCTTTAGCAAACCCTAGTCGTCTAGGTCTACCTGACTCGTCGACAAAGCAAATACTAACCTATTGAAAAACGCCTTGATGCAACGTCAACGCTGATGTAGCACGACTGAAAGGCCGAATGAGCGCAACAGGGTTGAAGAACACATCCACTGTACTCATTTTCAGCCGTAGGCGACTTGAGCTCCTGACGACCCAATTTCTCCTGGTGCCATGTAGTTCGTCTCTGGATGCGCGAACGGACCAGCTTTTTTCACGGCGGAGCAACGAGCCATGGTTGGGGAACTGAAAGCAAGTTAGTATAAACAATAGAGAGAAAGAGAAAACAGGAAAACATACCTTCTTGAAATGACATCAGTCAAGTAGAAGTCCTTCACCGGGTTCTCCAATAGTGATCCGCCAATCTTAGAGCCTTTGTTCTGGTCAACGAGCTGGACCTTACCCAGCGCATTTAGTGATTGCGGCTCGAGGCTATCATATCGTCTGAGAGCAGGAGATATCTCCTCCAATCGGTCTCGTAGAGCTTCAACGTCGTCGTATGGCAGTGGCTTGCCCAAGAATTCAGATGCAGCTCGGATGATCTTCCAGTCTTGTCGTGCAGCACCTGGCATGGTAACAGCTACTCGGGTAAGCTGCACTCGGCCTTCGGTGTTGACATATGTGCCGCTCTTCTCGGTGTATGTGCAACCTGGCAGGACCAGGTCAGCAAGTTGAGCGCCTTTTTCACCATGATGACCTTGATAGATGACGAAGGCATCTTTGGGAATATCCTTTTCGTCAATCTCGTCAGCACCGAGCAGCCAGACGATCTTGGCTGGCGTCTCGGCGACTTTCGGGGATGGCGTAGTGAAGCCGATATCGTAGGCGCCTGTTCGGGATGCTACACGCTGTAGGACGTTGTAGCCCTTCCATTCGGGTGTATTAAAGCTGGCGTTCTTCTCCACGAAAGCGCCGACAGCTTCGTAGATGGCTTTAGCATCTTCGTGCTCTGTGACACCACTACCGATGATGATCATAGGTCTCTTAGACTCAGCGAGCTTCTTGCCGAAGTCGCCAGAGAGTGCCTTCTTGACATCATTTGCATTCTCGCCCAGTTTATTGTACTTGAATGTGCTCTCGAAATCTTCACCTATGAAAGCGATGTCAAGGGGTGAGCGCATCCATTGTTTTCGAATTCTGGCATTAAGAACTGCTGCTTCCCATCGTGGGTTGCTGCCGATAATAAGCATTGTGTCTGCTTCCTCAATACCCCAGATCTTCGAGTTGAAGGCGTAATTGTTGCGGACATCCACACCGTGGGCGATCGGTTTATCACCATTCGGCTGATCGAGAGCAAGGTTTTCCGAGTCTAGAGAGTTCGCGAGGTCCTTGGCTGCGGCAAGGGTCTCGAGATCCATCAGATGGCCGGCAACGAATTTGATCTCGTTCTGACCGACGTTTCGCTTCTTGTATTGCTCACCAATCTCAACCAAAGCCTGTTCCCATGTAGCTGGTTGAAATTGATCGTTCCTTCGGATCAGAGGCGTAGTCAGTCGTTGTGTCTTCAAGCCATCTACAGCGAACCTTGTCTTGTCATCAATCCATTCCTCATTGATGTCGTCGTTCAGTCGTGGCAGGATTCTCTTGACTTCCAAACCTCGTGCATCAACTCTGATGTTCGAGCCCATACCGTTAAGGACATCAACCGACTCGAACTTGGTAAGTTCCCATGGCCGGTAGGTGAAAGCGCCTGGCTTCGTGAGTAGGGCACCCACAGGACATAAATCAGCTACGTTGCCGGACAATTCAGTATCGAGATTTCGTTCTAGATATGTGCCAATCTCCATGTTGTTTCCTCTTCCGGAAGACCCAAGCTCGGGCGCACCAGCAATCTCGTTCGCGAACCGAATACATCTCGTGCAGTGAATGCATCTATTCATGGAGGTCTTGATCAAAGGGCCGATATTCTTGTCCTCTACAGCTCGCTTGCCGGAGATTTCGTGGAATCGACCTCGGTCGGCACCGTATCGCATCGACTGATCCTGTAAATCGCACTGTCCACCTTGGTCGCAGATGGGGCAGTCGAGGGGGTGGTTGGCTAACAGGAACTCCATAACACCTTCTCTTGCCTTGTGTGTCAGTGGCGAGTTTGTCTTAACGACCATGCCCGGTTGTACTGGCCACGCACAAGATGCGACTGGCTTTGGTGCTCGTTCGACTTCGACCAGGCACATACGGCAGTTGCCAGCAATGAGGAGTTTTCTGCATGCCATTAGCTCAGACACCTACCCTCATCCATTGTGGCACGTACTCATGGTAACAATATCTCGGGATTGTAACGCCAGCCTTCTCACAGGCTTGTATCAGCGCCGAGCCAGCTTCTATCTCGATCTTCTTGCCATCGATTGTAAGCTCGACCATGTTTGCCCTTCTCCGTGCCGTAGAGGCAAAACCTCTGTTAAAAGTAACCCGCGAGGCGCCCTTGGCGCGCACGGCAGCGCTGAGTAGCTGAGACCTCATTGTGACACGCGAAAGATCTCAGCTAGGTATTGTCGGCGAGTGTTGTAGAAGAGGTGTGGCGTGTTGAAGCTGGTGTGGTTGATGTCAAGCAGAAAGTCGATGATCGCTAAGATGACTCTCCGCAGCTGCTATTGGCCCGCAGTTTGGCTTGGCGAGAATGTGCTTTTCTGACGGACGAGTTCTTTTGTCTTCTGTTCGCCTTCACTTTACTGTCTTGCTATCAAACATACTAATAAGTTCCATGATTCTGCTGGATCCGTTGTTCGGAGGTTGGTTGTTTATACATATGATTGAAGGATGGAAATCTGGCTATTAATGCTGTACCGCTAAAGGTGTATCTTCTTAGTCCACCCTATGTTTAATGCTTCACCATTGCCACTTATTTTCAGGTCTTGCCTCATACCAGCGTGTACCACTGTTATGCAGTTTTCGGCCGTTGTTTGCCATTTCCCAGGTTTCTGATCGTCCGTCTCACGGCTCCGAATGTGCCAATGCTCCAAACGATCCCGTATGCAGTGCTCCTTATTGGTAACCACGAGAGCCAACCTTTCGAAATATCGTATCCAAGCTCTTTTGTAACAACACCTACCATTGCCGCAAAGAACGAATACGGCGCGTCGTCCGCATACATCCCATTCTTGTTGATCAATGTCTTCTGCATGAAATCTGCCATTCGCACAAACATCGACTCTTCAAACTCCTTGATAGCAGCATCCACATCTTTCTTTTCCGTCGATGCTGCTTCGATCGCCGCAGAGAGGTCGAGCGCATCTCTCATGCCAGCATTAACGCCTTCTCCAGCAAATGGGGTCATCAAATGTGAAGAATCGCCAATCAAAGTCAATCCAGCCTTGTGCTCGAACCTGTTCCCAACAGGCAGTTCCCAAAGCGGCATACACCACAACTCCGTCGCAGCCTCAATCCACGACTGGTACTCAGGGACCCAATCTTTATACTCCTCATATAAAACCTCTTTCAAAGCATCCTCATCCTTTCCACACCTCTCCTTAACGCCGTCAAGCCAACTCAACTCCCGCCGCTGATAGAACGCAACCTTAATCGTCCCATCTCCCAAATGTTGACCGGTCATACTTCGTCTATACGAAAGGGCGAAGGTAGTGCCTTTGCCGATCATACTCTTGATCTGATCCCAGTGTTTACCAGCGCTCTCCTTCGTAACCGTCCCAGATATCCCGCAAATGCCTGCATACGAGGGTTTCACATCCGTCAGCTCCGAACGAATCTTGCTCCACGCACCGTCAGCGCCAACAATAAGATCAAACGGGCCCTCTTCGGTTCCATCGGTAAACCGCAATCCCCTGCCCCCTTCTACCTCGCACACTCTCTCCACTTGCTTTCCCCACCT